>CAUYRH010073956.1:0-34164 GCA_963574655.1 Perodicticus potto
TATCATGAATGTTACATTAATCAGGTGGATAAAAATATCTCCGATTGTATGGGAAGCCCGCACACTGTACTCCAAGCTTGAATCATTGTACACAGTTATGACTCAATAAAAAATAATTTAAAAAAAAAAAAAAAAAAAAGAGTAAGGAAATTAATGTAATCAGCCGTACTATTTTGAGTAATTTATGAAATGAAATTCTTTCATACTGAATTGGAGAAATGTAAGGGTTTGAGAGAATAGTTTTCTCATTATATTTGCTGTCAGATTTTACACATTGACTGACACCATGGTTAAAAGTACACTTAGAACATCCTTGAGGCCAGGTGTGGTGGCTCACTCCTATAATTGTAGTAGCACTCTGGGAGGCACAGGTGGGAGAGTCTCTTGAGCTCAGGAATTCAATATCAGCCTGAGCAAGAGTGAGACCCTGTCACTATTAAAAAATAGAAAAATTGTAGGGGTGCCAGAAGTCCCAGCTACTAGGGTGCAAAGTCAGGAAGATAGCTTGAATCTAGGAGTTTGAGGTTGCTGTGAGGTAGGCCAATGCCATGGCACTGTAGCCTGGGGAAACAGAGGCCCCTGAGCTTGCCCTCAAGGATGTTTTAAGTGGCAGTTTAACCATGGCTGCCATCAATGTGTAAAATCTGATTGCAAATACAATGAGAAAAAGGTTCTCTAAAAAAAACAAACAAAACAAATTCTTTGAAAGGTACCTGTGTTGCATCCTGAATAGTATCTAATAAATTTTTATGAGAATATTTAAAAATCTATTATTTTCACCACTTTATATGTGAAAAATATCTTCCTTTACAATAAATAATCACATCATAAACAAAACTTTATGTAAAAATACTTTAGTAATGATTTTATCATATCTTTAGGAGTAAAGAACCATTGATACTAATTACTCTGTTATTACTTGCTAATCTATGAAAGACACATTTTAGAATAAATCATTTCCTGTTTATTCCCTTTTGTTATAAAGAAAGTTACCTTGGATATCTGATGCTCAGAAGTTGTATCTACCTTGTTGGCTACATTAAATAAAAGATAAATATAATCATCATAAAGAGAATTGATAATGGATTTGTAAATACATGGAAGAACAGAAAATAACCTAGTTCCATGCTCAAACTCAAAGGATGGAGCTGCAATAGCAAAGTTTCTTGGATTCCTTCAGTCATGAAATATCCTCTTCTCATCCAGGAGGGCACAAAGAATTCCACTATATTATATGCACATCTTTAAACTTTTCCATTTTCAAAGTAGGTTTAGACAGAATAAAGGACTAAGAACTGTTCAATGACATTATGCTAGAGGAAGTACTGTACTTGGGGTTCCATTTTGTTATCTCAAAGGGAATTTTTTTTTAGCTGTCAGAGTGCTTTTTAGCCTGTAGACAGTGTATGAACAGGGAGAATTCTGTTTGTTCTTTTAAAAATAGTCCAAAACATTTCAGTCTTTGTGAAAATTTCTTGGAGCTTAAATAGGAAACGAATTCAAAGTCAAATTCTCTATTAAGCCATCCATGTTACTTGTTCCTTATTCCACTGAGAACAGTGTATCATAGATCTACTGAGGCTAAAATAAGCTCAATGTAAAAATGGGAATAAACTATAAAAGTCTTTGATATTACCTGAAAGTCAAATAGATCTTGAAGTTTATACAAGGACACATCTAGAGTTTTTTTTTGTTTGTTTTAAGGTTAAAAAATGTGTTATAGTTGCCTACTTTAGTAGTCAGGTCTTATTTTAAGTCACCTTAAAGGAAAAAATGAACAACCAGAGTAAGTATACAGCTATATACAAATAGTTGTATAATTATACATATACATTTTCTATAAGATAAATCTATCTATCTATCTACCTATCTATCTATGTATCATCTATCTACCTACCTACCTACCTACACCTATATATTGTGTGTTTGTGTGTATGTATAAACATTTGGGGACATAGGAAAAATATAAACAAACTGAAAAATCTCTGGTAGTCATTTATGAAATAGTTCATGGAACTATTACAATATTTTAATTGTTGGGACAAAATTGGTGAGGAAATAGAACTGTTGGATCTGCAGAATTGAATTCCAGTGACAAAAATGTGATTTAGATATTTCTGATGGAGTGAAGGCTCAATTTTAATTTAGTATGGCCTACTATTTTGGGCACTTTTTGAAACACTGGCTTTTAAATATTGAGAGATCTCCTTATCAGATATAGAGAAAATAAAACTAAAATAAATAGATTAATTTGATGCATATTTAATACATCATTTCTTATCAGACTATATATCATTCTAGTAATTATTCAATAGGGGCACCATTATAGTTTGTATCACCCACATCTTAAAAGCATAAAATATCCTTCTGCAAAAAGAAAGCAGATTAGTATATTTTCCACAAGCTATATGAACCAAGAAATTTCAGGGCATAATATTTTTTCAGGTCCTGGATGAAGACCATAATATTTATTCCTAAATAAAGACTATTAACATATTACATTAAGACAAAAACTGGCTCATATAGAAATGGAGTTTTAGATACAAGAGAGTGTTCATTATCTGAAAGGAGATGACAATATTCTCAATAATTAATTTTTATTATGTAAACCTTTAATCTTTTCTCTTAGAAAAGTGGTATTAAAACATTTTAAGGGTATTATTTAAGTATCATCAGAATTTTGCTGACCACTTTCTCATTCTTTCTCCCCTCTCTCACTCACTCACACATTCACATTGGATGAGAGTCAATGTTTTGTTTGTATGTTTTCAAGAACAAGGTTTTTTTCTTTATCCTTTTAAATTGTTAAGATAGTTTTAAACTTTATTATTTTTGATTCATCACTTTTTATCACATACTATACAAACATTCGAAAATTACTTATTACATTTAAGTGATTTATAAGGTATAATTTAAAAAAAGAACACTTGCCAATTGGCACACACCTCAAGAATGAGAACATTATAGTGAATTTTCATTTCATTTACCTATTTATTCTTTCCCTGTTCTGGCCTCTTGATCGTCTCACCCTAGGGCAACTCCATTGTTCAAATTTTCAAGATAATTCCAACTGTTTTGGAAATTGGTTGAACCAATTTACATTAAAACAAAATTAAAAGTTTCACTTTTTTCACTGCCATATCAACTCTTATTTTCAGATTTTTAAGTTTTCCCCCAACATAATGGATAGGAAAAAGGCATCTCTCTATGACATTGATTTGCATTTTCCTGGTGACTAACAAGATTACACATACTCGCCTTGGCCATGTGCCTTTTCAGTTCTGTGTACGTGTTGTATTAGTTATCTATTTCTGTGTAATAATTTGCCACAAACTCAGTAGTTTAAAACAAAACACAATTATCTCAGAGTTTCTTGGGGTCAGGAATCTAGATGTGTTTTAACTGGATCCTGCATTGAGTTTCACCAGGTTGCAACTGAGTTGATGGCCAGGCTGAGTTCTCACTCACACACTTAAATGGGGAAGAGCACATTTCTAAGCTTTCTCAGGTTGTAATCAGACTTCTTGATAACTGTCACCTGGAAGTCACTCTTAGTTTCAATATAGGTTATCCCCAGCTCCTAGAGGCTGCCAATGGTTCTTTGCCATGAAGACTTTCTCAAAATGGTAATTTACTACACGAGCAAGAAGTGATCCTAGCACAAGTGTGCTAGCAAAGTCTTATGTAAAGTAACATAATCCTGAGACTGACAACCCATCATTGTTGCCATATTCTAATAGCTCAAACCAAGTCACTGGTCCTGCCTACACTCAAAAGGAAGGGATTACATAAATGCACGGATACCAGGAGGCAGGGATCATGGTGGGGGCCACCCTAACATCTGTCTGCCTTACTATATATCTTTTTCTTTCTTTGAGATAGTCTTACTATGTCATTCTGGGTAGAGTGCTATAGCGTCACAGCTCACAGTAACCTCAGACTCTTGGGCTTAAGCAAGTCTCTTGCCTCAGCCTCCCAAGTAGCTGGGATTACAGGCACCCTCCACAATGCCTGGCTATTTTTCTGTTGCCGTTGTCATTGTTGTTTAGTAGGCTGGAGCCAGGCTCGAACCCACCACCTTCAGTGTGTATGGTCAGCGCCCTAACCCTAACCACTTAGTTATGGGTGCCTAGCAATTTGACATTTTTCTTAAAAATTTATGTACTTTGTATTTACTTTATCAGCTATTTGGGGTTGCATATATTTTCTCTTAGTATGTGACTTTTCTTTTCATTTCCTTATAAGAAATGTTCTCAATTTTAATGGAATCACATTTATCATTTGTGAATGGTGATTGCTTTTTATGATGTAGTTTCCAAAAAGATAATCTCTTAATTCTTTCTAAAAAGTTTAAAGTTTTGCACTTTAATTTGAATTGAATTGATATGCTTCTGAGCTTTATAATCTGTTTCATTGGTTAATTTAGCTATCCCCTGGACTTAATGCTACACTGTATTAGTCTCATAAGAAGCCTTGATATCAGATAAGCCAGCACCTTTCTTCATGCTCCTCAAGAGTGACTAGGCTATTGTTAACATTTTTCTCTTTAACATACATCTTACAATTATCATCTTATTAATATCCATGAAAACTCTTTTGATATTTTCATTGGGTTGCATTAAACCTATAGGTCAAAATTGGAAAGATATAAAAATTTGATATAATTAAGTCTCTCCATGCACCTAACTATCATTTAACTCACTTTAGCCTCTTTTATGTTTTTTAATATAATTATAAAATTTGTATTTGGTCTTGCTCATGTTTTTCAATTTTTATTTCAAGGTCCTTAATTTTTTTTTTTTTTTTTGCTATCATAAATTCATTTTGTGTCCCTATTTTTTGTTATTGTTGATGGTGAGTAGAAATGTAGTAATGTATTTGTATACACTGAGGTACTGACATTATATCTAATCTTTTGGTTGAATTCCTTTATTATATCTAATAATTTGTTCATAAATTCATTTGATTTCTCTGAGTGTCATATTATTTCTAAATAATAATAGTTTACTTGTTCTTTCCAATCCTTACCCTACTTATTTATTCATTTTATCTTACCATAAATTTCAGCATAGCATTACACAGAAAGGTAGATGCTTGGCACTTTGTCTTTTTCCTGGTACCTCAGAGAATGCTACTAGCATTTCTCTCATTAATAATGTCTCTTCCTTTCCCATCCTATCTTTTCCCTTCTTGATGAGGTGTGCCCTCAAGAGATGCAGGTAGTTGTTGGTACAGTGGTATAAAATGGACCTCCACAGCTCAATCCTAGGAGGTAGATGTGCCCATAGTAGGGAAGCTTGACATTTGGTTTCATAGCCCAGTAGAGATGAGCAGAACATCTTCATAAAAGGTAGATCCCTACAAGGTGTTGAAATTCATGTGGAATTGAAGAAGGTCTTTGTGTAGGGGGCCAGCCAGGTGTGGGTGATTATCATCCAACTTCATTCTCCTGCAACAAAAATGGAAAAGGAAATCCTTAGAACTGCAACGAAGAAGATCCCTTCTAGATAGGCACATGAAACTAAAACTCCCTCCTTGTTTCCCTCAGACAACTAGAGCTTTAATGTGTCAAATAAGAATCTAGCAAACTTTAACTTTCCCTTTTTCCTTCATCATGGGCACATTTGAACAGGGAGTCACATAGTCTTGGAGCTAACTTATTTTAACTCATTTCTGAACACGGGCCTCCCTTGCTCTATTAAGTGTGAGAAAGCAGACAAACCCAGACACATGAACAGAACCAATCTGAGAAGCAAACAAATGCTTCCCTGGGGAATATTTTATTTTACTTTAAGAAACACAATAAAACTTTGAAAGATGTGTAACATATTCTCAGTGACTTTAGAGGCTTTGGAGTATTCTAACAATCAAAGAAATGAAATTAAAACTGTCATGTCTTTACCTTTCAAATTGTTAAATAATTTTAAATGCTATTATCCAAAGAAGAGAAACAGAAACTCTTAAGCAATGTTAATTGGAGAGTAAATTGATATGTTAACTCTTAAAGGAAACTTAAAGTATCTTGTTACACACACAATTATCAGATTTTTTGATTCAATAATTATGCTACTATGAATTTATTATTATAAAAGGATCAATGAGACATACAAAAATGTATGTAAAAAGGGTTAATTGCTTATTAATTAAAATAGAAAAATAGCCTAAATGGTTAACAATAGGGAACCAATAAATGCAAATGGAGTCTTTAAAAAATTAATGGAAAATGTGTATTACGAAAAAACTATGCATAGATTTAAAAAAAAATTGCATCAAACTAAATTCATACTAACTTGTTATAACATTTTTAAACAGGTTCTAGTTTGAGGCACTAAGAAGAATAACACATCAGTTTGAAGGTATCCATAGTAGACCAACATGAATTCTGTTAAAATTGAAGAACAAACATCAAAGTTACAGTAAGTCTTGGGTGAAAAAATAGTGAAATCATTGACAATTTATGAAAGGTTTGTGGGGACAACACCCTAAAGAAACTGACAGTTTACAAATGAATAATTTGGGTGGGAAATCACTAGGCATCAACCTAACAGTCCTGTTTTTAGCCCTTCCAACTTCTTTTTGCTCCCTAACCTTAAAAAAAAATCTTTAAAGGGCACCTATTTTTCTTCAGTTAATTATGTAAAGACAACTGTATTTATATAATCGTAGTCCCTGACCCTCTGTTCTCTGGGGATAGAGTAAATGTCTGGTATCTTCACTTACAAAAGCATCTTGAACTTGATGGAGCTCACATTGAAAAATAAAGTTATTTTTTTAATTTTTATCACTTAATTCTGTTCTTCCACAAACTTTTATGTGATAATATTGGTATTCCATACAGACAATTTTCATTTGACTAAAACATAAAGCACTTAGTTCATAAGTTTCCATTTTAATACAGGTGCAAAGTAAAAAAAAAATTAAAATAAAGAGTAGCTCTGTTATTGATGTCTTTAATTTATTATTTCAACTAGGTTAAATTAAGGTTTTCTATCTCCTCATCCTCTATTTTTCTCTTCCCAGAAGATCTAAGTTCCCAGGGGCTTTCTTACTGTCTCTGATTCAGAAGATAAGCATATCAACTCTAATCCAGTAGATGTCAGAACTACTGCATCCATTGTATCTACTCCAATGTCCATAATTCCATCTTGGCTCTGAACTCAAAAGGGTCAAAATTGTGGAGAAAATGCTGTCTGACTCTTCTTAGTCATAATCTCTGTCCTCCATTGGCTGGTCCTCTTAGCATGTTTCAATTTCTTTCTAACCTGAGACTCGGGGATCCTCAACTGTTTTCCCTGTACTATTCTGCAGTGTTTGAGACTTTTTACTTAGACACATTTTTTTGCCATGGCTCATATTGCACTTAGATATTGGGTTGTATGTGAAAATGTTCATGGTCTCTACAATTCAACCCTAGGAAGTTCTTTTGCTTGGAGCTCTAAAGTGCTCATATCCAGGGTTGTAAGGCTAGAAGTGGGTAGTAACTACATTATTTGCTCCATTGCAATGCTTTCTAATTATCCCATCCTCTGCCAATTGGTTGTACTTACATCATTTTGGAAAGGAAGGACTCTTAAACAAATTAAGAATTACTCTTTAACTCATGTTATAAACTCAGTTTAAAGTTCCGGGCCATGACTTCTTGAGACCTAGAAATCTTAGTCCACCTTGCCAAAGCGTGGTACTTGCAAATACAAGCTTTGTCCTCAGGATTATCATACATTTCAAAATCAATTGCACTTCAGTTAGCGTAGTGTTTTTTAGGCTATGTATTAACTCACATTCAGAGCAGAAAATGTTTAATGCTAACTCTACTGCCTGAATGGTGATGGGGGATAATGGGATAAGAGGATTTGGGTAAACAATCTTCTACTATTTCATTCTTGCACACACACAAAAATGAGAATGAAAGAAAATATGATAACAGTATTTAAAGTGGTTATTTGTATTTTTCTTCATAGGTTTTTTATGAGGAAATTTCTATGATGATGTCTTTTTGGTGATCTGATGTAATTATTAGCAAAAATACTTACGTTACTTCTTTGTATGACCATTCTGGAGATATTTTTCCTTACTCTTTACGATAATGTTATTGTTAATACCTGGTTCTTTTTTTTACAGCCATTTCACTTGAATACATGTTCTTCTGGTTCAAGAATATGTTATAGGACCCATAGTACCTAGTTCTCTTTGGATCTCGATTTCATTTTACCTGGAACTTAGTTTCCAGAGAATAAGCCTTCTACTCTTCCTCTGTCATAGCCTTATTTATTTATTTATTTATTTATTTATTTATTTATAGAATCAAATAGAACACCTAATGTTCCTGTAATTCTTATCATTTGATGGCTGTTCAACCAAGATCCACCATAAAAAGAAAATAGAGGCTGTTAAAATCCTTATTCCCTAGGTCAACAGAGCCCAGACATAAAAACATTGAGAAGGAAATTCAATACTACTATCTTTGAAGTATGTTTTTGTTTCTTTTAAAATACTCTATTTCTTCAGGTCCCTGGAGTCTCTTGGACAATACCCAAGAGAGAATTTTTAAGTAACCAATGTGTTTCTTATTTATTGACTGCTGTTGTAGTTTTCCTTTTTAAATTCAAGGTAGCTAAGAACAACTTTCTTCAGGACAACAGGGAATTTGCTTTATTTGAAAGGAGAATATCGAATTTTTATTGTATGATTTTGATGGAAAAACCAAAGTAAGGAATCTCTAATACATACTGAAAATAGCATGTTTGGGTCTGCTATATTGTAAGAGAATGATGTCTATTCCTACCCAAGTTAGCTGCCTTATCTCTTTCTCTCTAAAATAATGTAGTTTGAGAAAAGCATTTAAGTAAACTAGAATAAAATTATTGGATGGAACTTGTGCTACAAAATTTTAAATGGGGCATAATAGGTAGAACATTGTGCAGGTGTTTATCCGTCTGTCACACTACAAGTATATCTTATTTGCCAACGAATTTTCTGGAGATGTTAACTTTCTTTTATTCCTCTTTCTGTAAAACTTCTATTGTGATAGAGGCTTTGGCAAATAAAAAGAAAAGATTTTCTAAAGATGCCAGTGATATTTTTCAGATGCGGTTATTCCAACTCTCTCATTAAAATTTAGTGAAAGCTAGAACCAGAGAAGTGTCATGATGTTTGGGTTCATTGGACAAAAGCTGATTTTTGGTCACTGCCAAGACTGTTTATGTTACACAGACCCCCATTCTTCCTCCTTTTTAAAAATGAACAATGTAGCTCTTTGTTCCCCCCCAATTCCATGTTTTACAGCTGAGACACATTTTTTATTTAGCAGGCACCTGCCTCCCCCTTCACACATCTCTGAAAGCAAAAATCAGAAAATAAATCCAATTTTAAATTCCATCAGCACACATGCCACATGATGCAATAGATTCTTTTTCAGCCACTGTTTCTGCCGACCTCCCCCATGTGGGGCAAAAAATATTTCTTCCTTTCAAGAGCTGAACATGTGCATAAGATGGCTAAAATTCAATTTAAGTATTCTGGTTGTAGAATTATTGGCAATAGTTGTGGTCCTGGTGATTGACTTGAACCCCCTCAGAGCCTCTTCTGTGTTTGTAAGAATGCTTAGCTCCAAATTTTAGACACCAAAGTGATTTACAGAAGATAATTTTACACAATTGCAAACACATAAAATTTCTGCCTCGCTCTTGGAAATGAACATGTACTGTGAGTTGTACAGGAAAACATAATTTTATAGAGAGCTTTGGAGAGAACAGGACGGGAAAGGGTTCTTGGCAAATATAACACTCATTTCCAAAAGGGGAGAAAGAAGATGGTTGTTTCGGTATATGGCTACTTCTAAAATCAGAGCTGATTTTCTGAGGTTTTATTACTATTATTACTTTTAGCATACTCAAATGTATTACATAGTAGTCACAATCTAAATTGGTCTTTTAAAGAAGATACAGATTTGGCAACCTATTGTTGCCACATAAACTGACATCTTATTTTCTATTCAAAATCAGAAGGCGAGATTTCCTCACTAACAAAGTACCTGATTAAAGAAATACTACAAAGTGAGTCAAGATCACAACTCATTATGTTCTTTTCCACATATGGAAGACTATAATTACTATGTAAACACTATTTACCACTTTTCATAGGGAAGTCTTAGAAAAACTTGATCCCAGTCTCTACCGCAATCTCTACAACATTCCTGCACCTGCCTGCGTGTTCCCAGATACTTCTCAAGTTAGTTCACAGAGCAGTTCAACAGAATGCAACTTGAGATTTACAAAAAATCATGCCTCTTTTAGGGATCCAGCTGGGTCACGATTTAAATTTAAAGGAATATCAAATCAAATACTGACTGTGAAACTTCACCATTTTCTTTTTGATTTCTAATGCACATTGTCAATCGCGAAAGTTGTTTAGCTGAGTTGACTAACTATAAAAGGGGAAAAGTTTCACCAGGTTATATTTAGAGAAAAAGTTAAGATCCTCTAGTACATAGAGAGTCATCATTTTGCCACGCACCCACAATACATGTAGAATTACTTTCCAACTGTATGTTTGTGTATTTTTTTCTCATATTTTTCAAAAAGGTACCAGACAATAAATTTTGGAGGAATAGAGGGAATAATTGGTTTAGAACATCAGAAGAATATGAGAAGGAGGAATAAGCAGAGCCTAATTTCTCTTTTATTTAGCTCTATGATTAATTTTATCAGCAGCCTGCTAAACAAATTTAAATAATTATAGAGCAACTATTGTTGCCCAAAATTTTATATTGTACACAGCAGAGGCAAAGAATTAAATCACTTCTTCTCATAAATTTGTAGTTTGAATAACTGAAAAAGAAAAATGAGGATGAGAAGGGTATTAGAATCAACATACACGTAAGTCTTCAACAACTTGGTTTAAATAACATAGCTTTATACTTGTATGCTAATTTTTTTTTTTTTTTTTTTTTTTAGACAGAGTCTCACTATGTCACCCTCGGTAGAGTGCCACAGCGTCACAGCTCACAGCAACCTCAGACTCTTGGGCTTAAGAGATTCTCTTGTCTCAGCCTCCCAAGTAGCTGGGACTACAGGTGCCCACTACAACAGCGGCTATTTTTTTGTTGTAGTTGTCATTGTTGATTTAGCTGGTCTGGGCTGGGTTTGAACCCACTGGCCCTGATGTATGTGGCCGATGCCCTACCCACTGAGCTACCCACCCGTGTGCTGAAATTTTTTAATTATTAAAAATTATTTTAAGTTATTGTTAATTTAAATTATTATTTTTAAATTATTTAAAATTTAAAATTATTATTTTATTATTTTTAAATTATGAAAAATTATTTTAAATTATGAATAATTTAAATTATTTTTATATAACCTAGGTTTAATATAATCCTCTTAAATATAAAATCATGACATTAATAAATGACATGTACTTGAAGAATGGGTGCCAGAGAAAGGAAGAGATCAGTTTATTCTTCATCAGATGATTGATTGATAAATAGATAGATAGATAGATAGATGACTAGGCTCTGAAAAAAGAAGGCTAGGATTTTTATTTTGAATAGGCAATACTCAAGTATTTTACAGCAAAGTAAACAAAGGAAAATGTAGGTATTAAAGATATTAAATTCCAAACTATAGATGTCCAACTCAACATTTTAAAAAGACAACCAACAAAGTGAAGATGACAGTCTGAGACATCACTGCCAAGCTGGGAAGCTGGGAGATGGCCAAGACTGATCTCAGGACAGTAGGATGTGACATCAGTGGTGCAGATGCTCCTACTGCAGATGCAAGATGAATTTCATTCCATGTCTGGCCAGATCATTGCAAGAACTGATGACACAAGTAGTTGCATGGATGATCTGGAGAAAAATATCGCAGACCTCATGACACAGGCTGGAATAGGAGAACTGAAGGTGAAAACAAGATAACTGCCACACAAGAGAGCTGAAGATTGCTAATAATTTACACTGAAATCTGGAAACCATTATTGTAAGCCAAGGGAAGACTGAATTGCTTTTAGCAGCTAACTACTATCCATAGGCAGATTTTACATTATAAAATGTGCATTCTTATCACATGCTATATGGTTATTTATAGAGTGACTTACCTCCCAAAGTCTTGAACATTGTATTTTCACATCTTGAACCTTGGTCAGTTATGCTATTAATTATTAAATACTAAAACTTTGGTGGTTTCTGTGTGAAAAAAAAAAAAGTTTAAAAAGAGAGAAAGAGAGATTTTGAAATTTGAATTCCTAATATTAGGAATTTGAATATTCCTAATATTATTTTCTCAGAGTTTTAATATTTTCAACTGTGATTTTTACTAACCATATACTTTGTCCAGGATTAAAGCTATCCCTAGATTAAGTAAGGTTGTATTTACTTTATATAGTTTCTCACTGCTATTGGCAGTTAAGCAATTTTTGAAATTGTAGTTTGTTTACATATCTAGTTTCTGTTTCTCACACTTTGAACATTAAGTACTTTCAACTCTAAGATACATGATCTTCTTATCTTGCTCTTATAAACCAGTTTTCCAAAAATTTCATCATTTGTGCCAATTTTATTGACACCATAGTATAATACATAAAGAAGCTCTAATCAGAGCTCATGTAGACAAATTTCCTCATATATACCAAAGGCATAGAATAAACAATTTTGCTTATCAACAGTTGATAATCTCATTTTATACAAAGCAATATTAAAAAAGATTTGATGTCTATTAGAATAGATACATCAGAGCAAATACCAGTCCAATCAGAGTTGTGTACCAGGATGAGCAGAAGCTAAATATGTCTGAAGATGAATATTAAATTTTATATGCATTTATATGATCTATACACATACATAATTCTATACATACATGCACACATTCACAAACATTTTGACAAATTATAGACTGTTTCTTGCAGTATCATGTAACTCTAACCCTAATATTTTTATAAAGTGCACATTACAATTGAGAATCCAATTTAGAAGAAAATTAATGATTAAAGCATCCATCAATATGTTTCTAAAGATGTGCGATAACCTGCATTTGGAAAACACTGTGCTGTGTATACATAGATGATGCTTACATCATTCTTAAGATTTTACATATTTGGAAAATGATTAATTGAATTGATACAGTTAATATAAAATGAGAATATTTTAAATATTTGTCAGATATTTTTAATCAGGTTTCATCATAAATATAAGAAATTAGATTTATAAGAATGTGCCTTTATTACTATACGCATTTTGTTTTATAAATTAATTCAAAGGCATAATTTATTCCTTGAAATTTCATGAGATACTTAGGTTACATCTTTATGCTCTGTCAGTTATCAACCATTAATCTTACTAATCAGGAACGTATAAAACAAAATATTGACATACAATAATCTCTCATAGTCTAGAATTTAAAATTTTAAAAAATATGAAATGTATAACTTACTACAAAGTGCCTTCTAAATGACCAAACAGAAATAGATCACATTCTACCCAAGGCTTTTTCTTCATAATTATATGCTGCACAGGCAAATTTGTCACTAAACATTTCTGAGGAAGCACCTTCAGTGTTTTAGAATCATTGCTTCATCCTATGCACACAATCTTTTCAAGTCCTATAATTGCATGAAAGAAGGTTTTGCTCTTGAAAAGTGGCTTCATTGCCTTGGCCAGGTTGCAATTGATTAAAATTGAGCTGTAATTGAGTGCATTTGTTAAACTTTTATACTTAAAATAATTGAGATAAGGCCCTGTAAGCTGTGGGCCATTATCAGCTATGTCACAATATAAATGGAATGGAGCTCATGTCACGGTTGCCTTTGGATAATTTGTGCAATTGTCTGTTAAATGCTGCTAGACAATTTCTGTGAGTGACTGTTTTTGTCTTTTCATTCAAATAAGCTTCATAATAGGCTATTACGCTTATTTTCTGGGGATATACATCAATAATTTATACAACATTGAAGTCAAAACTGACCCATTACTTGTTTTTAGCTGTGCATCTTCCAAGAAATTTAATTATTGAATAAATTCACAGAATGAGATTAGCTAAATATACAAAATTCCATAATCTCTGTTTCAGAGTGTTGAAGTACATTTAATAATGGGAGGGAAAGTTAAAATATTGAAAGCTAACAAAAGAAAGCAAAAGTTACAGCACATGTAGTAATAAAAAAACCCACATATTAAAAAAAATGTTTTTAAGGTATTTCAAATTTGATATAATTGGATTTTTACCATGTTCTGATCCTCATTGTTGATATTGTAAAATCTTACATTTCTTTTCTCCCTCCCCCCGCCCCCGAGATCTTCTCTGTCATGTTTTTAGTCAGAGGTAAATTTATGTTGGGGTTATAAAACCTCTTAAAATAAGTTTGTATTATTTATGATGTACAGATCTGTATCAGAGGCATTGTTGAGTTTGGCACACTGACACCTCACATAAGGATGGCTCAGATTACAGAGATTATCAATGCTCTCCCAAGAGCTGGCTTCAAATCATTTCTGAGGCATCCACAGTAAATATTTCACTATCGACCAAACTGTGATTAAAGAGATTGCTATTATTGAACAGACTAGTCAGCTGCCTCAGAGTTTGAATTTTCCCCCAAATAATAAGGTAACCTGATTGCCTTTGACGAGCCTCACTTTTTAGGAATGGTCTTTGGGTCGCCAGTGAACAAAGATACCTTTTTGAGAGAGATGGACGAATTGTCTTTTTTTTCACTATGGCAATTTCCGTTTTGACAGAGAGAATGTTTTGAAGCTAATTGATAGTCTGGGAAAGCTCTGTAAATATTGTCTGATCAGTTAGCTTAGAGTTTTGCCTTCCAAGGTGTTACATCAGATAAATTTCCTGAATTACCTACAGAGACACAGAAGCCACCCACCAGGATCGTTTGAGGGTAGAGGCTAGAGACACAGCGATACCTCAGAGGCTGAGGGAGAAGGCAGCTTTCATCTTACTACAGCATAGCATGCTTGTGTAAATTTTAAAGCTATGTGAGACATGGCAATTTCAGTTCAGAGAGATTTAAGGTGAACTTTGTTTTTTCCACATGTGAGATTGTTAATGTGAATTTTTCTCTCTAATAAAATGACATCTCAAAATAAAATTTGGTAAACACATGTATGTTTGGGGAAATGTCCACTGGCATTAATATAATTTAGCCTTGAACACATACGTCAGATAATTTATTTGGCTATGTAAATTTTTTAAAGACTACCAGTACATTTTAATTACAGAATTTCAATCTACTGAGACCATTTGATGACTTCCTATTATTAATGAGAAAAAATATTTCTCTTTTTTTCCACTTCATGGGGAAAAATAATCCTTTTTTGAGGGGTTGGGAGTAAAACTAAATTGTTTGCTGCATTTCTTGTTATTTTGTTAACAAATAAAATTTTTGTTATTTTGCTTTAAATGATAATTCAGTAAACAGGCATTTTGGTGTCCTAATGTAACTGTTTACATGATCATTTGAAGAAATTATACTAGTTAAATGTCATGTTAAAAAGTGTGGAAGAAATTCAGATGAAAATTAGCCTGTAAATAACCTTGTATACTCTCAAAGGAAGCAATTACCACTCTGAATACACTTCGGTGACTGCTGGGGTGAACACAATCTTGATCAGTTTGTTGACAGACTCTGATTCATTACAAACTAACCTTCCTAAGAAAGACCTCCCAAGATTCTCTGGTGAATCACTTGTGCTCAGAAACTGTTTGGGTTTCTTATGCAGATAGTTACCCAGCATGTGACCCTAAAACAAATTGTCCCTTCTTCCAGAAGGGAAACTGCCCTGAAATAGATTGCCCATTTATTCACCCACTCTCAAAACGATGCACTCCGATTGAAAATTCCAGGGCATGACTTTTCCTGGAGCTGTCCTCTATCTTAATTTTAGCTGTCCAGAAAAAGACAGGACAGCCAAGGTTTCCCATCCCCTCCTTTTCAGTCCCACAGAAACTGCTGTCATTGTGTTACTTTCTGCTGGCCAGGCAGGTATGAGGCTTCCACTGAGGTGGATGTTAGAACAGCCACATGGGTCAGCAGGCAGATGGAGAAAAGGACTGGGGAAGCAAAATAGTGCATGATTTTTAAAAAGACAGCATATCATGGGGTCACACATGTGCTGCTGGTTATTAGATAGGATTTAAAAGCTGGAGGTCTTTGTAAAATTATTTTGGCTAGCTTAGTGCTTCCAGATTACTTACTCGGGTGCTCTGACATATTATTTAAATAGTTAAACTAAAACTTCCCTTGAAGACCTGGCAAAGGTACATTTTATAATAAGCTGATCAATCTCATTTTTATAGGAATAATTCATCCTAATTGTGAGTTCCTTGCTGAATCATTTCAGAGAATCTAAAAGAAATGAGGAAATGAGGAAGAAATACAGGAAGTGAGAAAGTCAGAAACACAAGGAAATACTGGGAAAATAGTCACATAGTCTACTCAGTAAACGTGGTCCAACAACTCTGAAGGAATAGTAATCCTGAGAGGATCCAGAAAATACAACTGTCCTTGACAGTGGTTAGATTGATGGTTAGACCACCAACACTGCAGAAGAGTGTAACTTATGCTATTTTTCAATACCAGAATTGGAAGTCCAATTTCTAGTACCTGACCCTTTTCCAAACACGAAGATGTCCATCTGAAAGATGTCACACTTTTAGGGACATAACTATTTAACGTTGATGGCTGCAATTCCTTATGAACAAGTTTCTCCCTTCATTCTCTGCAGTTTGTCCAATAGGTGGATTCAATAATATTCTCTCGGGTCTGGGTGACTCTGGGCTGTTTTTATGGGTAGGAGGTGAAGCAATCAAAAAAACATTCCGTGTCTAAAGCCCAAGAGCGCTGACATCTAAAGTGACTCAAATTGTCACATTTTCACTACTTCAAGGCAAAGATTTGAAACTACAACTATCACACAAAAAATCCTCAGGAGGTAGCACTTGTAGCATCAGATTCACGAATGGTTCCTCTGAGAATTGTACAGGGCAGACTCTACAAGGCCAACATTCGAAACCCATTTGAAGTCATTTAAAAAGCAAAATTGTTTTCACAGGAAGACAACATATTAAGCCATTATCACCCATCAACTCTTTGCCCTTGTATCAGTAAGGATTCCACCAGAGAAACAGAAACAGAACTAGCAGGAGATAGATATTAAGAGATTTATTGCAAAGATTGGCTTACATGATTGCAGGGGCTGGCTAAGCATATCTGTAGGCCACTAGGAAGGACAGGCTGAAAACTCTCTGGTGTAAGTGGAAGCTACTGCCCACAAGTGAAATTTTTCCTTCAGAGAAGACTCAGTTGTACTTTAAGACCTTTTACCAGATTAAATGAGACCCACCTAGGGTCACCCACCTAAATAAGACCCACCTCTTATTAATGTCAGCTGCTTATGGGCTTTAATCACATCTGCAACATGCAGCAATACTTTGATTAACATTTGACTAAATAACTAAGCACAGGATCATCCTGGCCAAGCTGACACACAAAACCACCACAACTTCTAACAAAGATTTGAAAAAGTTCCCAGCACTAGTTGGGAATTTTCCCATGTACTGTAGTTTTATTACTACAGAACAAAGCTAACATCCAAGAGAGAAGATACAGTTCTACCCTGTGTAAATCAGTGCATGAGGTTGTAGTTAGAAATGTAAAATAGAGGTTTAAAAAGAAGTAATGAGGGCAGCGCCTGTGGGTCGGTGGGTGGGGTGCCGACCCCATGTGCTGAGGGTGGCAGGTTCAAACCAGGCCCCAGCCAAACTGCAACGGGGGAATGGCCAATGTTGTGGAGGCACCTGTGGTCCTGGCTGCTGGGGGGGATGGGCAGGAGGGTTGCCTGGACCCAGGAGCTGGAGGTTGCTGTGGGCTGTGATGCCAGGGTGCTCTACCAAGGGTGGCAGGGTGGGACTGTCTCTAGAAAGAAAAAAAGAAAGAATGATGAAACGAAAATACGAAAAGACACAGAGCTTAAAGTGGATTCACTGCATATGATGGAGTAAAATTATATTTTAAAATATTAGTGTATTTTTTCCTTGTGATTTTTATTTTCTTGAATTCCCTTTTATTCCCTCCTCTTTCCTCCCTCAAAAACCCAGAGACATCCATTGCCTCACAGAAGGGTTACAAAATCCCAGTCCTGGGAATGTCAAAAGCCCAGATGTAAAGAGAAATTAGAAAGAAGAAACATCTGCCTACTATGGTTTATCCCACTCAACTCCTAAACTCCAAAGGTAGTTAAAGTTTGCTTTAATGATTCGGAGGAAGAGAGCAGAGAAGGGAGAGAGAAAGGACTAAGGGTCTTGAGAGTTAATACTTCACTCATTCTACTGAGCTCTAAGTCAAGAAGGAGAGAAATGCTAAATAGTTTATGATCTGAAAGCAGAAGTACCTGTGTTTTCCACTTCATTATATATGGCCACATACCTGGATAGATGTGTAAAAAAGGAAACAGAATTTTTTTTTGCATCTGTCTCCCATTTCTTTTTTTTTTTTTTATTGTTTGGGATTCATTGAAAGTACAAAGAACTAGGTTGCACTGAATACATTTGTTAGATAAAGTCCCTCTTATAATTGTGTTCCACCCCAAAGATTTTTTTTGCACCTGAAAAGGATAAAAAGAAACATAGGCATTAGGACTGCAATCATCCTGAGGCACGAGAACTGATACTGCCTCCATTACATGCTGTAAAGGAGCATTACATTTTATCATTTTGTTAGATAAATTAGAACACATCAAGGCCTTGCCTTTTGGGATTTCTTTAGTATTTGTTGCCCTGGAACTAATTTAACCTTAGAATCTGTTAGATCAGTGTCCCTGCTACTAATAGTTCATGGGGAACATTTATGGCCGATGTCTTCACCACCTTCTTTTATGACTTTATAAATATGCTCACCATTGATTTCCCCAAATCATGTCCAAGTTTGATCACGAGACTTCTAAATAGCTGCCCTAATCACTTCATTTGGTATTTCCATAGCTTAAACATTTCAAAATGGTCATATCATAAGATCACAATAAGGTAAATTCATGTTACATCTTTATTCCAGAGGGAACATCTACAGGTCCCCTCAGATTGCATGTGCTGTCAGTAAGATACAGGTCTCAGAGTCAGAAAGGCCTGATGACACAGAGGACTCGGAGTTTGAACTGTAATACGATGACATGCTGCTGCCGTTCCTTACCTGCTCATCTTCTAGCTGATGCACTGACTTATCTTAACAGAAACTATTATATCCTGGTTCCCTGGTCTGCATCACAGGGAACTCACAACCAAGGAGACCCAACCTTGTTGAAACTCTTAGTTCCTCACCATTAATGGCAGATTTGGATTGCCTGTGGGGTTGCAGCTGATATGTAACCTCTGCCTCACTCAAGCATATTGCTAGTCCATAGCCCTGAGTGCAGAAATAATTGACAACCTGCTCCATTTCCCTCTGCATAAGCCTGCAGGGCATAGTCATCCACGTTAAACAATTGCTAGGTGATTGCTTCAAACATTGCAGGCTTCTACGGAATCCTGCTCAAGGGCAAGATCTTCTTGGAGGAGTAAAAGGAAATCTTTATACCTGTGTTCACGTTCCTAGTTGCATCACTGGTGAGAACTATAGAAAGAAGACTAGATACTCTAAAACCAGGAGACAAACCTATCTAAATCCCCTGGACATAGCCAAAAGATATGGTGGGGCTAAGCACATAACATTCTAACACATGTTGAATAGCTTTCTACCAGTGTAGCAGTAGACAGATATTGTGTTTTTCTTTTTAATGAATTCATAATGTAAGGAGAACCAGAAGTAGGCATAAAATGGAGTTTCTAATTTGGTTAATTTAAATTAGCTCAATTGAAATGCTTTCCCTTTTCAAGTTTTTTCAAAAGTGTAGAACTCTTTTGCCACAGATATAAGATTCTTTTATTGGTTATTTGCCACTATGCTAGTTCCATGTTGGTACATAACAAACCATCCCAAAACTTAGTGACCTAAAATAATTTATTATTCCTCACATTGCTGAGAGTTAACAGATGAGCTGGGTGATTCCTGTTTAGGGTCTCATATGGCTTCAGTCAGATGATGGCTGACACTGAACTCATTTCAAGATTTCTGCACTCCTGGGTCTAGTACCTAGGCGGGGAGAGATGGAACAACTGTGGATTGGTAGGGGTCCCTCTCTATTCAACTCTCTCTCTCTCTTTATTCGACCTATTCATATGGCTAACTTGGACTTCTTCATAACACAAAATGTTCAAGGGAGTTGGACTTTTCACCTATTGCCTGAGAGAGAGCCTTCTTAGAAAAAGTTAGATGAAGTTGCCAATGCTTGAGACCTGGATCTAGAAACAGAACAGTATTATTTACTAATGCAATGTAATCTCAAAAACAGTCACAGAGTCTGTCCATATTCTACATCATGATAAAAGGAATGTCAAAAATGTGGATTTTGATCCAGCATATCTAAAAATGACACACAAGTCTTTTTTTTTCAATTGATATATTTTACATTTAAAGTACCAGTTAGTGATCCTTAAAGATTAATCATGACCTTCTAGGAGTTATATATACAAATACTTTATTTTTGACTTGTAGGTGATTGGAATACTGTAGGTTATGGTAGACTGATTTCAATCTGACATAATTTAGCAGTAAAGTTGTCTATGATACACATTCAAAAAGTACTAATTCAAGTAAACACTCTTACAGTTTGTTAGTATCATGCATGTTATATTTTACATAATATTGATGTGATTGTTATTTGCACTAGGTAAATATCACATAACATCAAGTTCAGTGGATTCTATAATATGAAATGTCACAAACCATAATCACTCTCTTTAAAAATGGGTAGAAAATATGCATATATTTATATCACATAGTTATCCAAACCATGCTAGTGTCACTTACACAGGGACATGTTCAAACATAACCAGGTTTTATCAATTAAAATACATTGAGCTGCAAATATATAATGGCCAAATAGCAGTAGTTTACATATAGATATGTAATTATTTCTCACAATAAGAAGTTTGAAGATAGGCAGTTTCTGAGTGGAAGCAGTATTATTGTTATCAATACTGGATTCTTTACATTTATTGCTCTGTCTTTTCAACATGTCAGTTTTCCATGTTAGTTTCCTCACTTTGTAATCACAAGATGGCTTTCACTGTATCAGGCTTCTCTTTCTTCTTCAATGTCCCAGGTGAAAAGGCTGAGATAAAAAAGATTGGGTAAAAAAGATTGTTCTTTATCAGTTAAAATAAACCTTTCCAGTAGACTCTAGTAGATATCTAGTAGACATGTCAAGGCCAAAACTAGGACATTTGCCCACCCCAAACCAGGGCCAAACCCTGTTTTTACTCAACTTAAGAGGCTTCTGCTTGATATAATATCTTAAATGAAACTTTATTGGAAATAGAAAAATGAAAGAATGGATTTTACAGAACTACAAATTGAGGTTTTGGTATATTTTTATTATAAAACGCAATTGTTTTGTCACAGTTTCCAATGAGATCCATGGACATCCACGTGAGTCCCTAAACAACTTAGTCTTTCCTATGTTGGTACCGTCTCTGAGAGCTGCCTCTTTATTCTACTAAGCTGGAAGTTGCCAACCTTCCTGTAGAGGAGGAAACTGACTTCTCAGACTTCTATGATCTATTTATGTACAGTTTCTAAGAGAGCTTTAATTTCCCCCACTCATGGCAGGTGTAAGCTAGAAAATAGGGGTAATCCACAAACACAATATCCATGGTACTCTTGACTGGCGAACCTTTGGCTTTCATGTCTAGGAATTCCATTGCTGCTGTCATCTCCCTCTAAAATATGAAATTGGGCTCCAAGTTCCCCAGCCTGTGTAGAATCTACCAGAAAGGCCCCAATAATTCATAATTATCACTATCCAGCACAATCACGTATCTAATCACAAAGTCCTATGATGTCAATCTAATGTCAATTCTACCATCTGTGAGTTAGTTCCTATGGGACAACAGAAGCAAATTTTGAAGGTAAAAGAAAGATCTGGGCTGCTTTTAAAGAATTATTTATTCAACAAATGCAAACTGTAGCTTTGATGTGCTAAGAAATATAAAATGCTTGTTGGGAAGATACGGTTTTCTAAGTGGTTTAAATGTTCAACTAGAGTTTTCAAGCCTTCTACTATTATAGTTTTCCTGTAAAATAATTATTTACTGTATTCAGTGAGTTACTTATTAAGAGATCTGATGTCTCTATTCTCTTCTCTTGACTTGAATGAGAATGTTGGAAAAGAGTGTAGTGCCCTGTTCACATGTGTCTGCTGTTATTTTTACCCAACCAGCATGTGCTAACCATTAACTCTGAGGCAGGAGATCAGCCAGAGAGGGTCTCTCCCTTCACAGATTAATGATCAATTCCAGTCTGAAGAATAAAAAAAACAGGATTCAGTTAAAAATAAAACAAATGATTTTTTGCAGAGTCAATGCAGACAGTTTGGGAATGTTAAGTAAATGTTTATATGTGGATTGAGTGGCTAGGAAATATTGAGGTCCTTAGGTATACCAAGCACCATTTAATGGGTATAAGACAAAGTATTTTAAGACAGATAGGTTTCCTTATATGTTGAAAGAAAAACTGAATACAGAAATTAGTTTCAAAAGCACTAACACAATTATTGGACATCAAAATGGTAGAGAGATGATTTAATAAAAAGGAAAAATTAAATGTTCAACATCTACATGGTAGAAGTTAGTGAAATAAATGGGCTCACTTTTAAATAATTTACAGATAAGAGAGTAAATTATGTAGGTATGAGTATTTTACCAAGAATATCCAAATAAATTTGAACCTAGTAAAATGCACTTGGCACATTAGAAAACATTTTTAAATTGGTAAAACTAGCTTTCAGAAAATACTGAAGATTTTACTTCTCGGCCTTTTGGCTAAGATCAAGTGCAGAAAATACTGAAGATCTCATAAACTATTTCTTTAAAAAATTGATCAGTTTTGTGGGGGGTGGGTAGGACCTTCACGTCAAAAGATTAAACTGTTTAAATTGATCTTAGTTTCTTTCCTTTCTCCCTTTCTTTATTTCTGATCCTAAGAGAAATGGCCTTATTTCCATAAAACTTCAAGCAATATAAAGGTTTTAAGAAGGTAGACGTTTGACAGTAGTTAATGGAGCCAAACTCCTACCCTGGAGATATTCCCAGCATTTGATTGCCAAGTCCTAAGCATCTGCGTCTTTGCTTTACTTGGGGGTTTTCAGGAGGCTCTATGCAGGATCTGTTGACCAGGAGGCTGACAGAATGCTAAATACGCAGAAAGAGCACAACACATTTTTTTTTCCTTCTAGTTCTACCTAGCATGCTTAATCCCCAGTTCTCCTCCCTGACACCATGTGCAGCAGAAGAGGTTGATAATTAATGTCTGTAACCCTCTAGACACCTGCTGTCCTAGCTACCCCAAAGCAACTGCACGTGTACTTTGCAAAGCTTAGCAACCTTCCTGGGCAGCCTAAGAAAGAAATGCAGAATGAAGAGCCGGCATCAAACACTGCCGGGACCAGCCAGAATCAAGACCTCTACGGATGACATTTGAACAGTAGGGACTATGATCCAGAGCAGCAGATCTACCCCGAGGGGACTGCAGGTATTTCTACGTGGGGGAAAGGAAGGAGCAAAAAGGCAGAGCACACACTGCGCACCGAGGATGCATTATCACGGCTGCATTGCCGTCGATCGCTCACGGGTGAATGTAGTCTCTAGGATCAAACAAACTGGCACTAAATCTAACTGCCAAAACTTTATCTTTAAGCAAGTTAACATAAATGGATAACTCAGTTTAGACTAAATCATGGCCCCATATACTGAGGGTGGTGGGTTCAAACCCGACCCCAGCCAAACTGCAAGAACAACAACAAAAAAATAGCAGGTGTTGTGGGGGTGCCTGTAGTCACAGCTACTCGGGAGGCTGAGGCAACAGAATTGCCTGAGCCCAGGAGTTGGAGGTTGCTGTGAGCTGTAACGCCATGGAACTCTACCGAGGGCGATAAAGTGAGACTCTGTCTCCCAAAAAAAAATCATGTCATAGAAGAAATTATTCAGGCCCACAAATGAAAGAAAATTATTTCACGGAGACTTATATAACAAGTAGTCAAGTATTAAACAAAAGTTGACTCAGTGTTTAAAAAACATTTTATCAATGTTTAAAAAAACTTGAAATCAATTTACACATTTGGCATATAAATGCATGTTAAGTTTTAAACTTCCCTTTAAGCAGCGTATGTGGTTTATGTGGCTTATTAAAGAACCTGACAAATGTTATAACAAAGTATTAGCAGCTGTTCCAGAAGACAGCTGCTGCAAAACAAAAGTTTTCAATGATCAAGAAAATCGATAAAATTATTCATTTACGATAAAGTAGGGCACCTGGATTCATATGTTTGGTCAAACTACAGGAAAATTCTGTTTGATTTGGTTACTAAAATTATGAAGATGTCGAAACTGTCCAAGTAATTGTTTACTGAGATCATTTGATAGTTTTAGGTACAAAAAAATTTAGAATAAGTAAAGGATGAATTAAGCTCATGAGAACATCATTTACCTTATGGTATGTGTGAACATTAGGCGGAACCAGAAAAGAGACTATAAATTAAATTTTAAAATAAGTTTTTGATGCAATTAAAAGAAGCAAATTAAATATACAACTACCAAACACTTTCTTAAACTAATCTGGTGATTAGTAGACAAAACGTGATCATTCATAGCAAATTATAACCTGAAAATTAAAAGAAAAGGTTCTGTTTCATCTATATCGGGAGAGTCTAAGTAAATGAACCCTGACCTGGAATCTGTGGTGTGGTATTTCTATTTCTGGCATCTCTAGCTATTTGGTGATCTAGAAAAAGAATCAAATAATTTTTTGGAACCTTGTTTCCTTATCAGTTTTTTAAGAAAGGGGATGGATTAGATAAAGTCTAGATTAAATAAGGTCTCCTGCCATATTCAGGGTGCAGCAGTAAGGGCTTTCCAGGAATTAATTTGTTTAGTGTTCACAAAATATCTACCAAGTAGGTTCTATTCCTACCTTCTTTGTATGTGTGAGGAAAATAACGCTTAGATTATTTAAACAAATTGCCCTTGACGACAAAATTCAATGCTACACGGTTGAACATTAAGTTTCTTCTACTTTTAGTGGCCACTGTTAACCTGAATGGCCATTTCATGCAGGGCACTCCTGGTCAGGCCCTAACAAGGCTGGATGAGTCTATGTGCTGACATCTGGAGATGGTTTATTCACTTGCAAGGCCTACTGTCATAGGTAAGTTGGGCACCTGCACTCATGGTACTGTTCCAGGACCTAGGGCACTCTCTGCAGTCAGTGAAGTGTTAACTAGCTGTAAATTTACTCTAACTAAAAATATTTTGAAGAAATATCTGCCTTAAAAGCAAGAGCTATTTTGACTTTGTAATCTCTAAGGGACAGGGAATCTTTTTAATGAATACTATGCTAATTAATAATATTGCTTATGTATGCTATTATTATATGAGAATATACAAGTAATGAGAAATAAGAGGGTGGAACAGCTCTGTGAGAAGATATCCTCACTGTTCTCTAGAATTGCTGGCTTTTCTTTTCTATAAATAAAAGTAGAATTGTTGATCTCTCATCCACTTCTCCATTGATTGACTTGGGTGACAGGTGACACTACCTCTGTTGTTATAATTGAAAATGCAGTTTAAGTACAACTTGAATTAAAATATTGAATTGAAATACATGAATTGCCAGTGTGGTGGTTTATACCTATAACCCTAGCACCTTGGGAAGCTAAAGCAGGAAGATATCTTGAGGCCAAGAGTTGGAGATCAGCCTGAGCAAGAGTGAGAACCCATCTCTACATAAAATAGAAAAAACTAGCTGGGCATTGTGGTGGGGGCCTCTAGCCCACCCAGTTACTCAGGAGGCTGAGGCAGGAGGATCACATGAGTCCAGAAGTCAGAGGTCACAGTGAGCTATGGTGATGCTACTACATCCTAGCCCAGGAGACAAGGGGGACCCTGTCTCAGTAAATAAATTAATTAACTTAAATTTTAAAGCTTGAATTTCATTACCAGTTGAATTAAAATAGCAATGTTGAATGAAGCATGGTTTTCAGATTCTGTGCTGTGAAACACGTAGTTTCTCTAATTTCAAGACAGACTCAGATCATAGCAAATGCTGCATAAAATTGGTTTGCATCAGATCTATGCTCACCCCCCAAATATAGACTGATTTTTAGTGTGCTAGTTCTTAGTCTACATAATTTTAAATATCATTATCTAGTTAAACCTAGCCTTACCTCAAATGGGCTCAAAGCTCATCAAGACATGGAATTCCAAAAAATGCATCTCACTTGGAAGAAGATAAAATAATACTATTCATTTAAAGAGTCCAAGAAGTAGATTGAGAGCAGCACAAGATATGCAATGGTGAAGCAGAGACAAGAAAGAAAGGGAGAAAAGTTTTCTACACTGATGGTTGTTTCTACCAAAGATTCTCAAGAAATTTAAAAGCACTGAGGTTCAGAGCAGCCGTATCAAATTGCAGATGAGTGGACTGAATGGGTACTGTTCCCAGGATCGCAACAACAAAAACAAAAGGTGACACCCATGGACTATCACCCATGTCTGATATTTCAATGCAATTCTTTTGCAAAACACTTTATATTACTTTCTTATCAAAAATAAATTCTGTATATTTTGCTTTCCCTTCATTTCTGGAAGGCAGAAAAGCTAGCAAATGCTGCAAACTCTAATAATAGGTTTTAGACATCAGAATTCCAAATATTTTTAATTTAATAAAACAAGAAGAAAATCTAGTTTAGTTTTCTGAACATTTGGTATGTGATATTCTATATATTATTGTTTAAGTGTCATTTCTTTCCTCATAAAAGACTAAAATATGTTATGAGAATGGTAATGATACATAATACATATTTAAGTGCTTAATAATTTACATTTTGTTAATTATTTTGACTGATTTTGGGTAAAGATTGTTACAACACATAAGCAGACCATCTGTTGCTGTTAGAATTATTAATAAATACTCCCTGAATTAAGTATTTTAATTAAAAATAAAATGCTGCATGCATTAAAGCCCATCTTAAGTGGCATGCTCCAAAAGGAATTAATAGTGTATCCAGCTGCCAATCTCTAAATAGTTTGAAAATATTACAAACTTTTATTCATGAGAAACTGCCTGGATTTAGATGATTAGGGAGCAATCTGTTGAGTCCTCTAATGCCTTCTGCTGTGGAGGATCTAAGAGTATATGAATCAATGAAAACTATATCTTCTATTTTATATACTATTTCACAAAAGTACCAAGGGTTCAGACCAGTGCAAAAGCTTTCTTTTTAACTGTATTTTTTTGTCATTTACTCTTGGAAGGAAAGAAATAGGCATTAATCATCTGACAGATTGGTCACCTTGGAAACTATGAACTTACTTCATGATAGGGTATTGTTAAAACTGGTCTCTGCAGCCAGACAGTTAAGGTTTAAATCCTGCCTACTTGTTTTCTAGCTGTGTGACTATGAGAAATCAGCTCAACCTCTCTGCGCCTTCACGTCTCAGTAAACTGAAGGTAATGGTGCTGTCTCCTTTTATTGAGACGTTTTAAGAATTAAGACTTAATTCATTTATAGGACCTGAGTAAGTGCTTAATACATAGTGCTTAATTAATAGTGCCTCTTGAAATTGTTACTAGTATTCTTATTATTACTCAAAGTTTTGCAAACTTTCTTTAAAGATTGCCTTTGAAAAATGAGTCCCATTCTTGTGCATTTTCTTCAGGGTATAGTGTGTTCAATTTCTGAAGTTTGAACAAATTCTTTTTATAAACTCAATGTTGATTGGAACAAGGGAATAAGGGAAGTAAGGGACCTTGGTAATGCCATTTGTAATCGAACAGACATATGACAAGTCAGGAAATAGGTATGTACGATTTAGAAATTTTAAGAAAAATGCTATACACATTTCATTTCATTCAAAAACAAGATCAGTAAGTGAACTAAAGAAGAAATTGATGAGGAAAAGCAGAAAGAAAGAAGGTAGTTTGAGAAAAGAAAGAAAAAAAGAGAAAATCAAGAGAGATTCCAAAATAATGTCAAAAAGGCTAGAATTCTGAATGAAACCTCTGAAAAGGTAAAGAATATATATTTCCCTCCTTTTTATGATAGACGTTTTAGACTGAAAGCTTACACTGTACCTTTGATAGAGCTGTTAACATGCAGAGACTGACCCCTTGCACCTGTAGCAAGTCCCTGCTCATGCTTATAAGACACCACTAAAAAATCATGCTCATTTTCCATTCTGCTTATTCACATATGTAGAAACAAGCAGGTTTGGGGTAGTTAGGAAATTTGAGATATTCAAGCACTAACTCAAGGCAACACAGTTTGTGCTGCCAGAATTCCCGACAGCACATAGGCCTGTGAGAAGAACTGGAGAGGCCCTTTCTGAATGGGAAATTAACCTGCTTGATTATATTGGCCAAGCCCTTAAAACGGCACAAGGCACGTTTACTTATACCAACTGATTAGGTCATCAGAACCACTCTGTAAAATTGCTATTGTTATCCCAGTTTTATAGATTAAACAACTGAGCCTCAAGGAGCTAAAGTGGCTTTCTTCAGATCACCAATCCAAAAAGTTCATGAGTCAAGTGTCAACACAGAATTAAAAGCTAATTGCTTTCATTGTCAGCCCCCATTTCAAACTGTGAAATGTAGAAACTTCTGGGTTTTTTCTTTTCTTTTCTTTCTTTCTTTCTTTTTTTTTTTTTTTTTTTGATGTCTTGGAGTAGACAGAGAGAAGGAAGTACCACACTCTGCCCCTCCCACCCTCACTTCTACTACTTCCAAAGACTGCTTGAGTCAAGGATTTTAAACATCAGAGCTACAAGTGAGATTTTTTTTCAAACACAATCCTTTAACTATTAAAACATTTTTTTGAAAAGTCAATCAGGAAATGCCTTCATTACAAAGAATCCCAGAGAATGCCATTCCCCATGTAGGTAGTCCTCCCAGTTGGAAGCTGTCCCTTAATGCAGAGTTCCCTCCTCCCAGGCTTGTTAGATGAACAGAGACCTTCACTTGCTTTGCTACAGCATTTTCAGACCATTTTTCAGTTCATACATGCCCAGCACCTTCCTTATTTTCATATATAATAATTTAAATTGAAATTTATTTGTATTCCCTATGGTATGTGACATGAACTGATCTCATTGATTATATTGTAGAATAATGACCAACAGAGAGGAATTTGATCTAAATCTATGCTGCTCAAAGTATGATCAGCAATCTGTTACTGGGTCTGAGACCAGAAGCTTATGCCAGAATTCAAATCAATACATTGCTTTCACCACATGAAGAAAATCTTGTTACAAAAACAAAATTAAAACAAAAGTTAGCTAAATAAACAGTGTGCCAAGTTGGACTGCTCCTTATGTTGCCACTTACCTAGAGACAGTTTCTGTAGAACACGTCGATTGCACTGTTCTAAATTCCAGAGGTGCTTTGCCCTTGACAACTTGCTTCCCACCCCAGTGGTTATGATTAGAACTTTGTAAACTGCTGGCCTCTCTATTTCTTGTCTGTCTCCTCTTCCTGCTCAATGGCCTGACTTCTAAATGTTGGCCTTTTCTGTGACCTTGTCCTTCAGCTGAGACTCTATCCTTGAGTCTTGGTCTCTCTTCTCATCCTGGATAATATTTCAGCATCTATGGTTTCAAAAACCTTTTGTATATGTTTTCCTTTCATCTCTGACCCTGACATTTTTTCTGAGCTTAAAGATCTATTTTTAATTGCCTACTAACAATCTTCATCAGATTTTAGTAGAGGTACCTGGAATTTAATTTTTTTCTAAGGAAAAAAATAGTCTCATACTTCCTCCTCAATGATTTTAGTCAAGAATGTTATATTGTTTAAAAAGTAAAAAGAAAAAGAAATGATGATTTTAAGAGGAGAGGAGAGGAAAGAAGAGAAAAAGAAAGAAGAAAAGAGAGAGTGTCTTAACTATGTCCCAGAAAATTCCAAGGACGTCATCAGCTTTAGAAATTATTGCATTATGGAGGAAAGAAAAAATGCCATCCTAATTTTCTGATTCTCCATCTCAGATTTCGGCTGTCTTCTGTTTTAACTCTATTATTTATTGTGATCAGCAACTTCAGAATTATATCATTTCTTCTCAGCTACTTTAAACCAAAATAGAGATCTTTCCTACCAATATATCAATGTATACCAAGGATATCTCATACTGTGGTTGGTCATCTATGGTACTGGCAGTGGAGGCATGTATGCTTAAACATGACCTATAAAAAGGAGACAGGATGAATTCCAAAGAATATATAGAATTGTTTTCAGATCAAAGATAATGGATTTTGTGGGGGCATAAAAAAGAGATAGCCAACAACATGCAGCTTAAATAAGCATTGTCTCTTCTATTTTTTCCAGGTAGTCAATTCACTGGCATTTCATCAGACCTCAAATCTGGAAAACTAGGTAAACCTCAACTACCACCTCTCTACCTGCTCATATGCAATCCTATATCCATATCCAAGAACAAACCTTGTAGTTACTACCTCTGAAGCATCTATAAAATCTGCCATCCCTTTTCCATCCTAATTTCTATTGTCTGTGTCTTCCCTTTGTTTCAGTTACTGCTACTGATTGTTCCAATGGATTTGGAGCCATGAGCATCTCTCCTTTTGTTCCATGTATTCTTCAGATGAAAATCCTAGGGTTTTTCATACAAAATAAAATCCGAATCTCTGAATTTATTTTATGCATTCTTCCATCAAAGATTCTGTTCACTGTGTTTTTAATATCTACAGAAGAGACAACCAGGCCCCAAGATACCTACCTGAACCAATCTTCCAAGAAATTTCGAAGTCTTATCATTTTGAAATCCTTGAAATCTGCTAGTTTCACTTGCCTCATACACATTTTATCCTCTTCTGTCTACTCTCACCATATAACCCCCCTCCACTATACTGCAGGTCCTTTCATTTTTTAAAAAAATTTTTTTCAAGTTACTATGAGGGTACAATATATAGGCTACATTGTTCTCACCTCCAGGGCAAAGTTGCATCTGTAGAAGAGCCCCTCCCTCAAGGGGCATGCCACACACCCTCACGATGTGCACACCAAGCAAGATCCCTCTTCATGCCCGTCCTCACTCTGCTATCTGTCTGCAGGTCCTTTCTTGATGTGACTCTAGCTCCTACCCTTTTTCCTCCAAACCTTTTCCCTATACTCACAGGATACCAGTCACCCCCAATATCTTTTCTTTACAAACCTGCCTAAGAGAAACTTAGCTGCTTCCCAATTTAGTCTTCTTAATTAAAGATTCTCATCACCGCAGAGGGCACTCATTCTAGGGTTGAGGACAGCATCATTCTTCCTCTCAGCAGCACTTCCAAAATATAAATGATGCAAAAAAATGGATACACATTTTAAGAAAGGAATAAAATAATATTAAAATTGTAATATTCAAGGCATATTTGACTTCTGCATTTTTGCAAGAGAAAGAAGGTACAATATACAAGATAACAAACATTATCAGTGTTTATCAAGTATCAGTCACTGAGATCATTACATCTGTGAGCAACACCCTCTTCATTTCCTAAGCTAATTGTCACTTTCTCCATTTCTTTCATTGAAGACCTTAATACCAGAGTCACTAAGTTTTCATCTACTCCACCTTCCATCATAGTCCTGAATTAATTCAATGTTCATAGGTAAGAACCGGTGTTGGGGGAGGGATGCTAATATTTCAATTACTTTTTCTTATTTCTGGTAATCTGACTTCAATTCCTCCAAAATTCCCCACTCCTGTGGGGATATCTTTAACAAGACATTCACATGCAATTTGCATTGAAACAACCTTTCTCTCCAACCACATCTTTCTATATTTTCTACTCTTTCACTCAATAAATCCCATTGTACCTTTTTTTTGTTCTCATGAGGATTTACCATTCCTTTGTCCCTCTATTTTATTTCTATCAACAGTTTCTTCTGTTTACTTCCCTGGCTGGGTAGCTTAAATGTCATTAAAATTAAATTTTCCTCAATATATTCAAGTTTTTTCCCCCGATAATTCCATAATTGTACTGTTCAAGAAAACTGTGAACTGGATGAATGCATCTCAGTCTTTTCAAGGGTTCCCCCTAGAAACCCGTTCTGTCTCCCTTGTGAGAGTGCCCATTGTACTTTCCTCCAAGTTTTAGTCTGGCTCACAAGCCCCTATCCCAGAAAATCCCCAGAATTTTAGATGCTTGTTTTACATAAATAACATATTACCTCACATTGTAACTGGCCTGTTTATATATCTATTTGCCTTTCTAGACTTTCACCCTGAGAACAAAAAGGACATCTTAGCCAACATTTTTATTATTGATGTTTAACATACTGCCATTGTTGAAGAAAAGTTAAATAGATGACTTATTGTGACATTCTTCATCTGTTATGCAGTAGAGTATACATTTCATATTTAAATGAAAAGCATTGGAAATTGTTATTCAATATGTTAAATTTAAATTCATAGTAACTACCCTATAACATATTATTTCTGTTAAGATAAAACATAATTCTTTTGCTCTTTGTTAAATATTAGTTACTCAACTTATTTTAATGAAAACTGTGGTTAATTATTAAAGACAAAGTGAATTTGGAGCAAAAATAGATAAACAGAATAGAGGGTATGGAAATGAACTTAAAAAGAACAGTCACCAGATTTATGATAAAGTTGGCATCCTATTACAGTAGAGAAAGGATTCTCTCGCTAATAAATAATGCTTAGTCAACTGGACCTCCCTCCTAGGAAGTAGAAAAAGTAATTCCAGATGTTTTACAGTTCCAAGTTTGTTGAGTAAAAAATATAGTATTGAAAGGAAAATAGAACATTTTCAAAACATTTTTAAACAAGAAATGCAAAAAAAAAGCTAATTGTAAGAGAATAAAAGTTTAATTGCACTGAATTAAAGAGAATCTATTTATTGAAAAGACAATATTAAGAGTATTAAAAGACAAACCAAAGAGTGAGAGAAGATATACAGATAGCACTCCTTAATAAATATATTTTTATATTTATATGGGAAAATGGCTTAAATGCACAGACATACTTCATAAAAGAGCTTAGTCAAATGGCTGATAAACAATGATGCTTACACTCACTATTTTTTAAATTTTTTATTTATTCTTTTTTTATTAATTAGTTTTTATTAAATCATAACTTTGTACATTGATGCATTTATAGGGTCCATGGTACTGCTTCAATATACAATGCAAAATGCTTACATTGAGCTAAGTAACACATCCATCACAATTATACTCATTTCTTTGTAGTTTCGAAATGTATCATTGCCTCATGCACATTAGGTGAGGTCCCCACAAATACCCTCCTTCCTCTCATATCCCCTTTCTGTCCCCTCTCTCTCCTCTTCCCTTCTACTTTATGGACTACGTTATGTTTTGCCATTTGTATGAGTGTGTATGTGGTTATATATTGATTTCATGTTAGTATTGAGTACATTGGATACTTTTTTTCCCATTCTTGAGATACTTTACTAAGAAGAATATGTTCCAGCTCCATCCAGGTATAAAAGATGCAAAGTCTCCCTTTTTTATGGCTGCATAGTATTCCATGGTGTACATATACAACAATTTGTTAATACATTCATGAGTTGATGGGCACTTGGGCTTTTTCCATGTCTTGGCTATTATGAATTGGGCTGCAATAAACATTCTGGTGCAAATCTCTTCATTTTAAAATAATTTTTGATCATCTGGGTATATACCTAGTAGAGGAATTGTAGGATTGAACAGTAGGTCTACTTTTAGTTCCTTAAGTGTTCTCCAAACTTCTTTCCCCAAAAAGGTCTTATTAGCTTGCATTCCCACCAGCTGTGTAGAAGAGTTCCCTTCTCTCTGCATCCTAGCCAACATCTGTAGTTTTGGGATTTTGTGATGCAGGCTAATCTTACTGGAGTTAGATGATATCTCAATGTGGTTTTGATTTGCATTTCTCTGATGATTAAGGATGATGAGCATTTTTTCATGTGTTTGTAGGCCATGCACCTGTCTTTATCAGAGAAGTTTCTGTTCAATTCTCTTGCCCACATATAAATGGGGTTGTTTATGCTTTTC
>CAUYRH010073960.1:0-29635 GCA_963574655.1 Perodicticus potto
TAGTCCCAGCTACTCGGGAGACTGAGGCAAGAGAATTGCCTAAGCCCAGGAGTTGGAGGTTGCTGTGAGCTGTGTGACGCCACGGCACTCTACCGAGGGTGATAAAGTGAGACTCTGTCTCTACAAAAAAAAAAAAAAAAAAAAAAGGCTGACTCAAAGAAAAAAGTATTTAACAGCTCTAAATTGTAGAAAACTGATGGTAACACAGATGATTCCTTTTTTTTTTTCTTTTTTTTGAGACAGAGTCTCAAGCTCTTGCCCTGGGTAGAGTGCCATGGCGTTATAGGTCACAGCAACCTCCAACTCTTAGGCTCAAGTGATCCCCTTGCTTCAATTTTTCTATTTTAGGAGAGACGGGGGTCTCACTTTTGCTCAGACTGGTCTCAAACTCTTTGAGCTCAAGCAATCCACTCACCTCAGCCTCCCAGAGTGCCAGTATTACAGGCATGAGCCACTGCGCCCGGCCAGATGATTCCTTTTCAGTAGACAAAATTGGTTTGTAGGGTCTCCTTCGAACCGGTCAAATTAAGATATTCAAAAAATGAGTTGGCTCAGCACCCGTTGCAGTGGTTAGGGTGCCAGCCATATGCATGCGGTGTGTTCAAACCTGGCCTGGGCTTGCTAAACAATAACAAAATAGCCAGACGTTAGCCGGGCATTGTGGCGGGCGCACAACAATCCTAGCTACTCGGAAGGCTGAGGCAAGAGAATCACCTAAGCCCAAGAGCTGGAGGTTGCTGTGAGCTGTAACGCCACAGCACACTACCAGAGGTGACAAAGTGAGACTCTGTCTCTACAAAATAAATAAATAAATAAATAAAATAGCCAGGCGTTGTAGCGGTTGCCTGTAGTCCCAGCTACTTGGGAGGCTGAGGCAAGAAAATTGCTTAAACCCAAGAGTTTGAGGTTGCTGTGAGCTGTGACGCCACAACATTCTACCAAGGATGACATGAGACTATCTTTTTTTTTTTTTTTTGAGACAGAGCCTCAAGCTGTCACCCGGGTAGAGTGCGGTGGCATCCCAGCTCACAGCAACCTCCAACTCCTGGGTTCAAGCAAGTCTCTTGCCTCCACCTCCCAAGTAGCTGGGACTATAGGTACTCGCCACATTGCCTGGCTATTTTTTGGTTGCGGCAGTCATTGTTGTTCGGCAGGCCCAGGCTGGATTTGAACCCGTCAGCTCAGGTACATATGGCTGACACCTTAGCTGCTTGAGCCACAGGCGCCGAGCCAACATGAGACTATCTTGAAAAAAATGTTAAACAAAATTGTTGACCTTTTTGTATTTGTATAATTTATTGTCTTTTAATGTACTTTATTTCCCTTTTCCTCCTGGCTACTAGGAAGCACAAAGGCAATGTTTTAAGCCCATACACAAAGTATTGATTCCAGGAGTTTCTAATTTAATAGGAAGCTGCATCAAACACAAGGGAAAGTAGAGGCTTGAGTAATGGCTTGTCACCTACTTTCCATTACCAGGCTGGCTCCACCTGGAGGCAGGAAGCTGGGTCCTCTGATATTAGTTCTGGAGGCTACCTCTTCTGGCAGTGGCTGGGAGGAAGTTCCCCTGCTGAGCTAAGGCTCATAGCAGGCTGACTGGAGCTGACATTCAGGGTCACATCCTAGTCACACATCCCCTCCTCCCCAGACACAACCATCTTCCTCTTTCTGAGGACAGAAGTTGAAAGGACAAGTTTCCAGGATGTTGCAATATGCAGGAACTTGAAGGGAAGGAACAGATGGGTGTTCATCACAGAGAATGAACCAGCATTAGCTTATCATTAGCTTCTAGAACAGCTCTGATTAAACACATGCTAGATACCCAGTGTCACGTGAAGACCAGGTCTCTATAACCCTGATGGAAAAGAACGCACCTTATGTGAGATGATACTATTTCAAGGAGGAAAGAGGCTCAGTCGTGAGTGGAGCTGGGCACTTGACCCCAAGCCTGGAGCTCTCTCCCAGCATCCTGCAGACCCATTAACCATGATTCTACCAAGTACTTTACTCATGCAACCCCCAAAGCCTTGTCCTCATTTTACAGGTGAAGTCACCCACCAAGATAGAAGTGGCAGGGCAGCGCCTATGGCTCAGTGAGTAGGGTGCCTTCCCCATATACCAAGGGTGGCGGATTCGAACCTGGCCCGGCCAAACAGCAACAACCACCAAAAATAGCCAGGCATTGTGGCAGGTGCCTGTAGTTCCAGCTACTCGGGAGGCTGAGACAAGAGAATTGCCTAAGCCCAAGAGCTGGAGGTTGCTGTGAGCAGTGACGCCTCAGCACTCTACCAAGGGCAACAAAGTGAGACTGTCTCTTAAAAAGAAAAAAAAAAAAAAATAGGCTCGGCGGCTGTGGCTCAATGGGCTAAGGCGCCAGCCACGTACACCTGAGTTGGCGGGTTCAAATCCAGCCCGGGCCCACCAAACAACGGCTGCAACCAAAAAATGGCTGGGCGTTGTGGCAGGTGCTTGTAGTCCCAGCTGCTTGAGAGGCGGAGGCAGGAAACTCGCTTGAGCCCAGGAATTGGAGGTTGCTGTGAGCTGTGATGCCACAGCACTCTATCCAGGGTGACAGCTTAAGGCTCAAAAGAAAAAAAAAAAAAGATAGAAGTGGCAGGAAGCTCCAACCAGGGTCTAGCCTCCAGGCCACACTCTGATGTTCTAGTTTGTCCTCCTGACAGGGAAAGTCTACTTGTGCCACTGGCCCATGCCTGCTCAGGGGGTGGGAGGCTTCTAGCAACTTCTTTATCTGGTCTCTTTTCCAGCCCAAGTCCCATCCTTTACTGGATATTGAGGTCCCCCAGGCTCCCAGGCACAGGTTCTTTCTCTTGTCACCCCACATGTACATAGTCCTGATTTGCTCCTCCAGGAAGCCCACCTCCCCAACCAGTACTCCCTGTACAGCGCACTAGAACCTGTATGGGCCACGTGTGTGCACACATGCCTCAGAACAATCCCTTCCTGAAGAAAATCCCCTGGCCCAGTACAAACACCCGAATCATCTAGATATTTAAGATGCAGATTTTGGCTCAGCGACTATAGCTCAAGTAGCTAGGGCGCCAGCTACATACACCGGAGCCGGTGGGTTTGAATCCAACCTGGTCTGCCAAACAATGACAACTATAACCAAAAAAACAGCCAGGCATTTGGCAGGTGCCTGTAGTCCCAGCTACTTGGGAGGCTGAGGGAAGAGGATCGCTTAACCCCAAGAGTTGGAGACTGCTGTGAGCTGTGATACCACAGCACTCTACCCAGGGCAACAGCTTGAGAGCCTATCTCAAAAAAAAAAAAATTCCAGATTTTTAGGTCTGGGATGGGCCCAAGATTCCACATTACCAACTGATCCCCAGATGACGCCAACAGTATTTACAGACCACACTTGGAGTGTCAAGAGCCTTCTTATTTCCTGTAGACCCTAAACCACACAAAATCTTTCCCTGAATGCAGCAGACATCTTTCCATGCTCAACACAATGGAGCCCCCATTCTCAGCAGATGCTAGGCCAAAGACGAAGACTCATATTAGTTTCTGCACTTGAGCACTTTCTGGCTTTAATCAGTTTATACCCAACAAGCCTGCTGAGCAGGTACCTACCCCATGTTGCCCACAGAGACCAGCAAGCCCATAGCAGGTAGCTAATCAAGCTGGGATGCTACTAGTAAAGGTGAACCTCAAGAAAATGGGAGGGAGAGGGTGACGCCTGTGGCTCATTGAGTAGGGCGCCGGACCCATATACCGAAGGTGGCGAGTTCAAACCCTGCCGAAGAGCAAAACAGAAAAATAGGCGGGAGTCGTGTTGGGTGCCTATGGTCCCAGCTACTCGGGAGGCAGGAGAATCGCCTGAGCCCAGGAGTTGGAGGTTGCTGTGAGCTGCGTGACGCCATGGCACTCTACCAAGGGCAATAAAGTAAGCCTGTCTCTACAAAAAAAAAAAGAAAATGGGAGGGAGGACAGGCGCAGTGGCTCACACCTATAATCCCAACACTTGGGAGGCTGAGGTGGGTGGATTGCCTGAGCTCAAGTTCAAGATCAGCCGGAGCCAGAGTGAGACCCCATCTCTTAAAAAAATAGCCACACAGACTCAGCGCCTGTAGCTCAGTGCCTAGGGCCCCAGCCACATACACCAGAGCTGGCGGGTTCAAATCCAGCCTGGGCTTGCCAAACAATGGCAACTACAACAACAACCAGGTGTTGTGGCGGGCACCTGTAGTTCCCTATTTGGGAGGCTGAGGCAAGAACATCACTTAAGCCCAAGAGTTGGAGGTTGATGTAGGTCGAGTGTCTTGATGTCACAGCTTGAGATTGTCTCATATATATAGCCAGGCATTGTGCTGTGGTGGGCACCTGTAGTCCCAGCTACTTGGGAGGCAGAGGCAAGAGGATCACTTGAGCTCAAGAGTTTGAGGTTGTCTCGGTGCCTGTGGTTCAACAGGCTAAGGCGCCAGCCACGTACATCTGAGTCGGCGGGTTCGAATCCAGCCTGGGCCCACCAAACAATGATGGCTGCAACCAAAAAATGGCTGGGCATTGTGGCAGACGCCTGTAGTCCCAGTTACTTGGGAGGCAGAGGCAAGAGACCAGCTTGAGCCCAGGAATTGGAGGTTGCTGTGAGCTGTGATGCCACAGCACTCTACCTGGGGTGACAGCTTGAAGCTCTGTCTCAAAAAAAAGTTTGAGGTTGCTGTGAGCTAAGACTCCATGGCACTCTACCAAGGGCAACAAAGTGAGACTGTCTTAAAAAAAAAAAAGTGGAGGGACTTGGTTAAGTCTGTGCAAGTTTGGAGCCAGCTTAGGACCCACCAATATGGGAGGCTTCATACCTCCCCATACCTTCCTAGAGGGAGCCTGGCACAAACACCTCTCCTGAGGGGGAGTCACAGCTCCCTGGGCACCCCCAACAGTATTCCATTAAGTACTCTTAGAGGGTGGCAGCCCGTAGGGGGGGAAATGAAGGTAATAGAGGCTGCAGCAGCTCCCTTCAGTGATGTTGAAACCAGAGCCTCCTGCCTAGAAACCAAAAGTTACCTGCCTCAGAACCAGTGATATGGCTGTAGCAATTTATACATCAACTATGCTCAAGGGTGGTTCCAGTTCAAGGTGATGGTCCAAGATTGGGCAAGAAGACCTCAATTCACCGTCCTGGCTAGAAGGATCCAACAACCACTCTTCATCAAGCCTCTAGCATCTGGACACATGGCTTGCTGCCTGTTGCCATTAGGGAAGGGGTCAGGTCCATGGGGCCTAGAGATAAGATTCTTGGCTAGCTAGAGTCAGGCTGGCTAGGCTCACCCTGCTTTTGTCCCCAGCAGAGGCACTGGGTCACTGAGGCTGCCCCTGGGATGTGAACCTTCCCCACTGCACCAGCAGACTTGCATACAGCAGGGTTTGCCAGGTCATGCTATGACAGCCCACAGCTCCAACCTGGTTTCCCCATCCCCAGAGTCCCACCACAAATCTGACTTTCTAGTCACCACACCACTCCCAGAGGTTGCTTTCTTCTTTTATTGGGAAGTAGACACAGAGCGGGAAACAGGACGATGCCTGGTGAGAGCCAGAACAATAGCAGCCAGAGTCAGGGAAGCCACCACAGCTAGGCCTCCACCCAGTGCCACAGAGGTGCGGGCAGGAGAGGTCCATCCTTCCATATCGTGGTCACCAGCCCTTCCCAGGAAGATCAGTGGCCCCACAGTGACATCTGCTTCTTCTGTTACTGTAGACAAAAAGTGTCACTTTAGTCCCTAACTAGGAATCAGGTTACAGGTTTTGCTCTGCCTCAGTAGGCTGAGCTTATGGATTATCCTGATAGTTATGTTACTCTCCCCGTGTGCCCCATTGCATCTGGGGCCCAGGATAAGAGTTACCCCAGCTGCTGCTGGGTGGGGGATTGGAGCCCCTCCTAGCCAGCCCCAAGATTTGTTAGGCCTGAAACTGCATTCTTCTAGGGGTAGACAGGGGATACGAGAGAATGCCACCCTGAGTGATAGCAGGTGACCTAGACTGAGCAGGGGCACCTGCTGTCCTAGGACGTACCATGCCCGTGGTTGTGGGAAGTAGACCTGAACCATGGGCTCCTGACATGGCGCTTTCCCCTAGAGTAGCCTGGAATGCTGCAGTCACCCTTGTCACAGCAGTTACAGATATCAGCAGGGCCTTCCACAGGGAACCATCTAGAAAGACAAGTAGTGGAGGCTTTAGTTGCCTGCAGGAAGCTGTTTGCTGGTAGTATAATATGTTGGGGGAGCAGACAAGGGGTGACTGGTTACATTTCTACTAGTCAGTCTTGCCTCCTCACCTATTGGAAGACTTGCTGAAGTAACACGCTTTGTTGAGTTGGTCTGGGTCCTGGTCAGCCAGAGTGACTTTCAGATGACAGGTGATGTATATCTGGAAGTAATAGTAGCTACTTCAAGGCTGTGCCAGGGAGTTTAAGCTAGTTTTCATATAACCCTTTGTAGAGGGGAGGGAATAGCTCTATCTCTAAAGTGGTCCATGGGAAGTTTTGGCTGGTGGGCTGTTTGAGCTCAGGAACTCAAGACTAGCCTAAGCAAAAGACCCCTCTCTACTAAAAGTAGAAAAAACTGGCCATCCCAGCTACTTGGGAGGCTGAGGTGAGAGGATCACTTGCACCCAAAAGTTTGAGGTGGCTGTGAGCTATGATGATGCCATGGTACTCTGCCCTGGGCAACAGAGACTGTCTCAGAAAATATACAGTTCAGGGTGGCGCCTGTGGCTCATTGAGTAGGGCGCCAGCCCCATATACCGAAGGTGGTGGGTTCAAACCTGGCCTCAGCCGAACTACAAAACAAAAGAAAGCTGGGTGTTGTGGCGGGTGCCTGTAGTCCCAACTACTCGGGAGGCTGAGGCAAGAGAATCGCCTAAGCCCAGGAGTTGAAGGTTGCTGTGAGCTGTGTGATGCCACGGCACTCTACCAAGGGTGATAAAGTGAGACTCTGTCTCTACCAAAAAAAAAAAAAAAAAAAAATTATGTATGTATATAGTTCAGAGGTTTACTTGCCTGAGATTGCAGAGCAAGCAGCAAGTCTAATTCTAGGCTAGAATCCACCTTTATTCTCCCAGTTTCCCAACCTTGCCTGAGTGTTCTTGACCTCAGGCTTATGAAGTCAGAGTCTCTGATGGGGCTGGAGATGGAACATTGCTAAGTGGTCCTGCCCACCCCCAGGTTGGTGAAGGAGGTGGACACCTTACTTGCGGGCAGCTTAACTGGGCTCCCAAGATTGCTCCAACCAGCTGAAAAAACTTTTCCTCTAAGATATAAGGATATCACCCTTTTCCAGCTGAGGAACGCTAGTAGGTCTGTCCTGTGACCTGAGGTCCTTAGGCACAGAGGGGCCTTTTAGACTAGCTCCTTTGGGGTTCCCAATTTAGGTTTGAGAGTCAGCCTTCTAGTTAATTCCTTGGGCAAACTTCCCTGAGCCTTTCTTCCTCTGGCACATATCAGTCTGCCCCAGGTCAGTCTTTTGTATCACCTGTCCATGATGTGAGAATTAGGAGACAGCCCCTTGGCTGGTACCCTGGCACCACCCCAGCCTCTGGGAAGTGTTGCTCACCTTGTTTACCAAGTGCTACAAACAGAGGGTTCCATGTCCATCTGAGCAGTTGGCTGCCCTGCAACATTCTAAAAAGCTACCACTGGGGAGAAAGTGTCATTTGACAGAGCTAGGGTTTGATTTGGTCCTTGCCTACCACCAGGTGCCTTCGTATTCTGGACAATTTTCCAACATCTCCCTGTTCTGCTGTGAAAGGGCATGGAGATCCCATCTCCTAGCTGCAGCCTCCTGTAGAGCCTTGGCTACCACCTAGTGGCCAAATGCACTAGCAAAGAGGCCATTTAGGTTCAGACCTTTGAATAAGTTAAGCAGAATGTCTGTTCTCTACACCTTCCCTGAAAGGCTGGTAGGCCTCTTGCAGTCCACATAGTCCATACAGTCCAGGAAGAAGTGCTTTGTCTTTAGCTTCTTATGTTCTTGTGCTAACTAGAATGTAAAATCCCTGGCTGGTTCCCACTGTCACCCTTGAATAAGATGGTTCCTTCTCCTCTGAACCCTGGGCCAGTCTGCTGAGGGTAGACTGAGCCCTCAGATGGCTCCCCATCTATCGGGCAAAGCTGTCCTCCAGTCTTGGTTATTCCTCAATCCCTGGAGATGCAGAAGGCAGCTCACTTTGTACCTGTACAAACAGTTCCCATATCTATGAAAACTTATCCTCATCTTCCTCCTAATTGGACCACCTCTGAAGTCAACATCAACTCCCTATCCCACCAACATCCTCCAAACTAGGACCCACGGGTCACTGATCAGGGACCTGAGTGACCAGGGGCGACATAAGGAGGGACCCGGCCTCTTTCCCCAACCATGTCCTTTATCCCTAGCCCCATTCAACCCAGGCCCTGTCACTAGACTTCAGCCCATCTCCTCAGTTTTTTGCCCCTCCTGCCATCTGATCTGTATTAGATTTTCTCACAAAGCTGCTGGAGGTGACAAGGTGGCATCAATACCATCTCTAAACTCCTGCTTCACCCCTTAGTACTGCCCAGCCACACAAGCCTCTGCTTCAGTGGTTTGCAACCCTGGCTGTTCCTAGAGTCACCTGGAAGCTTAAGTGGCCTCTGATATGTTTCCAAGTAAAACAAGATGGACTGGTGGACGGGTAATAAAGTGCTAATGGGAGGACTTAGATGCTAGTATATAGGTGCTTGCTATAAGAATGGTCGAAGATTTCCACAATAAAATGTTGAAAAGACACCAGTATTTGCTAATTAAAGATATATAGGATTATCTACAAGCATCAGTATGCAATTTTTTCTAGTGATTAGTATACACCCAGCATTAAAAGATGTCTATTTTATGGGTGGCACCTGTGGCTCAAAGGGGTAGGGTGCCGGCCCCATACGCCAGAAGTGGGTCAAAAACTGCAAGAAAATAAGATCTTTAAAAGATGTCTATTTTAGGCTGGGCAAGGTGGCTCATGCCTGTAATCCTAGCACTTTGGGAGGCTGAGGCAGGGGGATTGCTTGAGCTCACAAGTTTGAGACCAGCCTAAGCAAAAACGAGACCCCCATCTCTACTAAAAATAGACAAACTGAGGGAAGAGGATTGCTTGAGCCCGAGTTGGAGGTTGCTGAGAGCTATGACACCATGGCACTCTACCCAGGGCCACAGCTTAAGACTATTTTGGGGAAAAAAAATACATATGCCTATTTTAGTAACTTCTTCCTGACCAACTATTCTAAACTTCACATCCCCCACCACTCCCATTTCAGGGAATTTGTTTAAAAGAGACTTGATCTTTACTCCTAAGAGCATACCCACATTTTCTGGCTAGGAGTCAGTTGTCCCACCTGCACACCCCCATCCCTTCCTTGGCCATCTGCAGTCTGTATTTTATTCCCACTTCCATCCCCCTGTGTTTCAACTTGGGCTTTCTAGCTTAGTTGTCAAGGTGGGGCCCGTGGATCAGTACCAGCATCACCTGAGGACTTGCTAGGAATGCAGATTTCAGGCTCCATGCTGGATCTACAGAATCAAACCCTCAGGGTGAGGCCTAGCAGTCTATTCCAACGAGTCCTCCAGGTGATGCTGCTTCAGAATCACTGGCCTTCACCTATGATCAAGTTCAAGAGAGGCTGCCCTGGATAGGAAGTTCATACCTGCTCTTTGCCCCTGGAAATAGCCTCTAGGAAGACAGACACCTGTTTTAACTCTTTAATTGAACCCATCTTGGTTAATTCACCATCAGGCCTTTAGTCCTACTGATCTTGGCAAGGACAAGGTCAGATCCTGAAGTTGAGCTTATTTGAGCTATTGGGTAAATCTGGTCTTTCCTGTTTCTAGGAGCCTTAACTCTCCACACCCTGCATGGGTTTTCTACCTCCCTCCCAAGAGTTTGTTGCTCATCTTTCTCTTTGAAGGTCTCACTAAAGCCCACAGCTTTATCTACTGGTAAGTCTATTGGGTTACAAACTTACAAGTAGTAAAAGCTATCAGTCATTTGCTCCAGGAGAGCACAGGTGAGTGACCTCAGCAGGATAAGGCTGAAAGCTCTGCTTTACCCTAGGCTATTAGAAGCTCTTACCACATTTCTGGAGTCATTGGCAAAGTGAAATACATCCACTGTAAACTGGAGAGTGTCTGGCCTGGGCCTAGGGGCTTTGAAGGCAGAAGAGGAATCTGAGAGACCATCAACGAGACAACTTGAAAGAGAACGAGTGAAGAATGGTGTTAGAAGGCCAGGTAATCTCTAGGACCATCTTGTTAGGAAGGTTCCCTAGGAAGGGAGCTCAGTCCTCACCCATGGAAGTCCACGATGGTGTGATAAGGAGACGAATTCTGGTCTGGTGTCAGTGTAGCCACACAGTGATCCACAAATAGCCTCAGTGGCACATGGCTGCCAGTGTGGATCTCCGCCTGGAGGTGGGCTACATCTCCCAGGTGGAAAGTGGGGGACTTCTTCTCAACACTCCAGTTCTCTGGAAGAGATGGTCAGGGGGTGTTGAGACTACCCAGACCTTTCCCAGTAGCAGCCCTGCCCAGCCTCGCCTCGCCCTCCTCTTACCCTCCATCAGGCGCAGAGAGAAAGCCAGTTTCTCCTCTGAGAACACTGTGGTCCTGAAGGGCACCCAGGTGGGCAGGATCGCCTGACTGCTCACATTGCCCTGTCTGGGAGGAGAACAGCAGTTGCCCACACCTTTTCTGGGGCATACCCACCCCGGGCCCCCACCGTGGGGGTATTTCTACCCTACTGCAGAGTCTGCAGCTGTGCCCTAGCCAGACAGCTGAAAGGGTACCTAAAGCTTGAGCCTGTCCCTTAGCTCTTCTGAGCTTCACCTGTGAGTGGCCCAGCCAGCTCAGCCGTGATGGTGTCTGGTTTGCAGCATGACAAGATACACCTGATGTTAGAAAGTTGCTTTCTAGACTAAGATCTGTTGTTAAGTTTGGTCCCGGAGGTTCCAATTTGGAGTCCGGGGCAGCAGTCCCTGCACTGTACCACTCAGGATGGTGGCTCTACACTGGCTGTCTCAGCCCCAGATCCCAGCACCAGGAACTTGTTCTTGGATCCCCTACACCTAACTCCTCCCTCCCAGGCATACCGGGTGATGCCCTGTGTCCTGACTGATGTCAGCACTGCCCATTTTACCTCTCCAACCTCCTTAGACTGGCTCAAGGGCAGGGACTAAGGCCCACACGGCCTGTATGAGCCTGGTCCAGCCCACAGCATTGTCTTTAAGAGACATAGTCACTCTCTCCTCTCACTGGGCAGCTCTGCAGCTTCCACTGAGAGGCAGTCAGGCCCTTGATGTGTTTCCGGGCTCAAACTAGACTCACAGGTCCCCCCAGTCACACCCAGGACAGAGGTGCATAACCGCAAGCACTTCCATCTCCCTCAGCCACGCTACAAGCTGCCACCCGCAGCTGACCCTCATGCCAATAGCTATGGCCAAGAGGCCCTTGCACCAGGGGCCACACTGACCTGGGATAGTGGCATTCAATGGGAACCTTGGCATGGTTGGTCCTCAGGATGGACAGGTTCCCCATAGGGCGGGGTTCGTGGAGCAGGAAGGTGCTATACACCAGGGAGTCGGCTGTCACCTGGAGGGGAGAGGTTAACCTTACCAGCGTCACCTGCCTACGGTGTACTGGACCCACACAGGGACTCAGCCTGGGCAGGAAGGCTCTCCTGCTGCCCAGTAAAGACAGGCCTTCCTGCTCACTGCACCTTAGTGCCCTCACCCGAGACAGTGACACCACTACAGGGGCTCTGGATCTACTAGGGCAGACACTACAGCAGTGGTTCTCAACCTGTGGGTCGCAACTCACAGGAACTGTATTAAAGGGTTGCGGCATTAGGAAGGTTGGGAACCCCTGCACTAGAGGCTTTAGGACATGCACTCCCCTTCCCCCACCCAATACATACAGTTTCCTTCAGGGAAGGCCTGGGGCCAAGGAAAGCCCCAGAAGCATCCAGAAGTGTGGGAAGCCCTCCCTCAAACACTTCCAGGCACACCGGGTTAATGTTTATCCTATCCCAAGCCCACTTCATGGGAGAAACCGGCTCAGGGAGCCAGGGAGAGCACAGGCAGCAGCTGCTGGGGCCTTTTGCACCTTCTGGAAGGGCTGCAGGTACCCTAGGGACCTGTCTAGGGGACTTCCATGGCCCAACCCAAACTCTTCATGGCACAGTTGTAGGTCTATTAGTAGATGCCCTAAACAGGGCCAGCAGCATAGTTTGAGAAGCCCCTTGTTCGAGAGTCACAACAGATTCCAGAGCAGGAAAGCATCAACCACACATGCCCCGCAGGGCTGTGCAGACTGCAGGACTAGGAAGCTGCCCTGACCTTAGGTGATTTTTATTGGGCAAGATCAGAAAAAACTGCAGAGAAAGGAATTGCCAGGATTTGCTCCACGTTGGAGTCACCTGGGAACCTTAAAGACACCCATGGCTGGCTCCTCATCATGCTGATTTAATACGGGGTCCAGCATAGACATCAGGATTCCCCCCACCCTCAGTAAAGTGCTGTGGCGTTACAGCTCACAGCAACCTCCAACTCTTGGGCTTCAGCAATTCTCTTGCCTCAGTCTCCCAGGTAGCTGGGACTACAGGCGCCTGCCACAGCGCATGGCTTTTTTTTTGTTGCACTTGTCATTGTTTAGCTGGACCAGGTCAGGTTCAAGACCAGCAGTCTCTGTGTATAGGGATGGTGCTGAACCCGGATTTTTATTTTTATTTTTTTTTTGTAGAGACAGAGTCTCACTTTATCGCCCTCAGTAGAGTGCCGTGGCATCACACAGCTCACGGCAACCTCCAACTCCTGGGCTTAGGCGATTCTCTTGCTTCAGCCTCCCAAGTAGCTGGGACCACAGGTGCCCGCCACAACGGGCGCCCGCTATTTTTTTTGTTGCAGTTTGTCCGGGGCTGGGTTTGAACCCGCCACCCTCTGTATATGGGGCCAGCACCTTACTAAGCCACAGGCGCCGCCCATGGATTTTTTTATTTTTTGATCAAGTCTCACTCTGTCACTCCTCAGAGTGCAGTAGCATCATAGTTCACTGCAACCTCAAACGCCTGGGCTTAAGCGATCCTCTTGCCTCAGCCTCCTGAGTAGCTAGGACTACAGGCATACAACACAATGCCCAGCTAGTTTTTCTATTTTTAGTAGAGGTGGGGTCTCGATTTTGCTTAGGCTGGTCTCAAACTACTGAGTTTAAGTGATCCTCCTGCCTCAGCCTCCTAGAGTGCTAGAATAACCCACACTGGGCCCAGCCAGCCCTCAGGAATTTTTAGAAGTCCCCCAGGTGACTAATGTATAAGGTTTGGGAGTTACTAAGCTAGAATCCCTCAGGTAATTCCTCCAGCTTTCTGGCCCCCAGCCCCAGAGAAACAAGAGCCCTGAATTCAAGGTGAACTCTGGGGACCACACCTGAGACCACAACTCCAGCAGGAGGAAGCTACTGAGCCAATATCCTGCATTAGAGGAAAAAAGAGACCCTCCATAGGGCAATAGGAACTCGGTAAGGAACCAGCCAGGGGGCTGTGTGTCCAGGCCTTCTATAAGGCCCTGTTAGAGTATCTGCATCCCCCTGGCTTGGGGTAGGGAGCCTCACCTGGATTGGCCAAGGCACCTGTCCCCCACCTTAGGTTATTCCCCCTTGGAACTAACCCCAAAGGACTCAACTGAAGCCTTTAAGGTCTCCAACACAAAGGTTACCATTGTGTACCCCCAATTCCACTTTCAGTAAAAGTGTCAAGCCATTGAACGTGAGTTAAGGAGGTAGAAGTTTTAGGATTTTTCCTATAGTGGTTACTTCTGAGCTAAGTTTCTAATGCCTCCAAATGAGTGGTTGGGCTAATACCAGGTCTGTCCCATCACCCATGCCTGTGTGTCCTAAACCAGCAGGAGTCAGAGTAGAAGTACCTGACCCGATGCACACTGCAACCTCAGGACTCCTCCCACCTCCCCAATTTCAGCAACCAAAGACAGGAGTTGCCCCCACTCACCCAGGTCTCCCATACTCACTGTAGGTTTCACCCATGACACCTCCCCACCTCCCATAGGCTCTGTTGCCACCTAGTACATCCTCCCACCAAAGCCAGGGGCCCTACCTGTAGGCTGTTGCCACACTCATGTAGCCCAACCTGGAATCTGACCACATCATCCGTGTCTGTGGAGGCAAGTGGTTGGCAGCCCTCAGGGCCCAGGGTGAGGTCAGCAGGCCTGATGAGCTTTCCGGTACCGAAGAGGTCTTTCCTGACTGTAACCAACAGCTGGGCCTCTAGACACTCCACCACGACAGGGAGGGCAGATGGTGTAGGAGGGTCGGCTCTCCCTTGTAAGAACCAGAGGGGCTGGGGGTAGCACAGCTCTGTACCTCCCCAGAGCAGGAAACAAATAAAGAGCCCATAGCTCAGCTCCATGATGCCTGCAAAGTAGTAAGCAGCTGCCACTCCGCCATCTTATACCCCTGGGAATGCCGTGCCCACCTGGGCGCCCACCTGCTGCCTTTCCCAGTCCAGCAGCATCAGCAACACCACCTGGGAGCTTGTTAGACATGCAAACTCCAGCCCTTATCAGGACCCAGTTTTTAGCTTGGAAATCCCCAAGTGATTCATATTCTCATTGAAATTTGCAAAGCATGCACACAGCTTGGTCCTCCTCCCACCCTAAGTGTCCACCTTTGCTGGCCCTGCCCTCCTGCCTTGTGTGGGAACTGACGGCTATCTCAGGTCTATGGGAGATACAGGAGAAAAGCCTTGATTGAAGGGAGAGTAAGAGGATTAGATCAGAGATAGCAGGGAACTCATTCCAACTGCAAGCACAAGGAGGCAGTATCCATTAGGAGACAAGAGGAATTTTATGGGCCTCTACCCAATTTTACTGGAGGTCAGTTCAGACAGAGGCAGCTGTGTAGACAGAGGTGTAGAAAGGATGCGGGGGGGGGGGGTGTGCTAGGGGAATGTGCAGGACTTTTTTTTTTTTTTTTGTGACAGAGCCTCAAGCTGTCACCCTGGGTAGAGTCCCGTGGCATCACAGCTCACAGCAACCTCCAATTCCTGGGCTTAAGCGATTCTCTTGCCTCAGCCTCCCAAGTAGCTGGGACTACAGGCACCTGCCACAATGCGCAGCTGTTTTTTGGTTGCAGCCGTCATTGTTGTTTGGTGGGCCCGGGCTGGATTTGTACCCGCCAGCTCAGGTGTTTGTGGCTGGCGCCTTAGCCGCTTGAGCCACAGGGGCCGAGCCTATTTTTTTTTTTTTTTTTTTTTGCTACCAAGCCTGCTGGTGTTTTTATTTTTAATACCTCTGGGTTACTTGTTGGAAAACAAATAAACAGATGAAAGAGATTACTCCCCCACTTCCCTCTGACCTGATGGTCGTGGGAGGGTGGGACAGTCCAGCAGCAGAGAAGACCTGGTGAAAGCTCAGGCTCTAGACTCACCTTGGCGGCCTACCCCTGAGGAAACCTGCCCCTGGGGGCCCAGAAGGGAGATGTGTGCTGTTGCCTGAGGGCCCCAAGGGACAGCTAGTGGAAAAGACGGTGTCCTAGGAGTGAGGGGAGAGGGATCTCTGCGAGCTTGTTATCCACAGCTGTGGCTGATTGTGCTGGGGAGCGATGGGAGGTCAGGGCCTCTCACAAGCTACTTATCATCTGTATCCCTCCTGGCCATGGAACCAACTTCCTTAGAGGGCTTCAGATAAAAAAGATATGAGGAAATCAATGAGTGTGAGTGATTGTAAGGAACAAGTTATGTACTGTTGGGGTAAAGGTGGGATTACTCAGCATGCACATGGGGTGGGTGGGTGGGGCATGTGGTCCCTTTTTGGGGGTAGGAGGTCTACAGAACCCTGTCAGGGAGCGTAGTCAGTCTAGCCCAGAGCCAAGCCCAGCCTAGCTTCTAGGTCTTTTTCATTTTTCTGAAATATGCTTCCCCCTGGTGGCCAGAATGCACCAACAGTGTGAAAGTTTGCCCAAACAAACCCAGGGCTCCTAGGAGAAATGTATGATTTTGAGTTAGGGTCCGGAAAGTATGAGGTAAACCTGGAATGTCTTGTTATGTAACAAAACAAAACCTCACAAACTGATGGGGACATGACTAAAGAACACAGGAGCCAGTTTGGGGGTCCCACTGGCCAAACTGGGGACTACTGTACATCAAAATAAATAATGGCAATAAGGGACTGCACATTTAATAAAATAAGAATCTAGGCTCGGTGCCTGTAGCTCAGCGACTAAGGCACCAGCCATATACACCAGAGCTGGCAGCTGGCAGGTTGGAATCTAGCCTGGGTCTGCCAAACAACAATGACAACTACAACCAAAAAATAGCTGGGTATTGTGGTGGGTGCCTGTAGTCCCAGCTACTTGGGAGGCTGAGGCAAGAGAATCGCTTAAGCCCAAGAGTTAGAGGTCGCTGTGAGCTGTGATGCCACAGCACTCTACCCAGGGAGCCATAGTGAGACCGTTTCAAATAAATAAATAAGTAAAATAAAATAAGAATCCAAATCTATCAGATATTGTTTAAGCCACAGTGTCAAAATTAATGTAACCATTAGTGAGATAAACTGACATCATGTGACTCCTGGTGGGGGGTAGTAGGAAGGACCCCAAATCAGTTCAATGAGATTCCTGCCCAAACTCATAACCTGAGTCTAGTCATGGGGAGATGTCAGTCAAGACCAAGTAAAGGAATATTCTACAAAGTGTCATGCCTCCACTCTTTAATAGTGTGAAGAATGAAAGAAGGCTAAAGACCAAAGAAGATGTATGTGGCATGACCATGACAACTAAATGCTCAACCTTGGATTGGCTCCTCGAGCAGGGGAGGAAAGGCTGTCCTAGAAGATAGAATAGGAACAACTGGTGAAATTTGCCTATGGACTTTATATTAGATAGTAATATTGTATTTTATTGTTACTTATTAAAATTATTAATATCAATATCTTATTTTCTGGGCTTGGCGCCTGTGGCTCAAGTGGTAAGGCGCCAACCACATATACCTGAGCTGGCAGGTTCAAATCCAGCCTGAGCCTGCCAAACAACAATGAGGGGTGCAACCAAAAAATAGCCGGGCCTATAGTTGGCGGGGGTGCCTATAGTCCCAGATACTTGGGAGGCAGAGGCAGGAGAATCGCTTGAGCCTAGGAGTTGGAGGTTGCTGTGAGCTGTGATGCCACGCACTCTACCCAGGTCGACAGCTTGAGGCTCTGTCTCAAAAATATATATGCGTGCGTGTGTGTGTGTGTGTGTATGTATATATATATATATATATTTTTTTTTTTTTTTTCTGAATTTGCAAATTATACCATGATTAAGAAAGCATGCTTGGGGCGGCACCCGTGGCTCAGTGGGTAGAGCGCTGGCCCCATATACAGAGGGTGGTGGGGTTGAACCTGGCCCCAGCCAAACTGCAACAAAACATAGCCAGGCGTTGTGGCAGGCAGCTGTAGTCCCAACTACTCGGGAGGCTGAGGCAAGAGAATCACCTAAGCCCAGGAGTTGGAAGTTGCTGTGGGCTGTGACACCATAGTACTCTACCGAGGGCGATAAAAAGAGACTCTGTCTCTAAAAAAAAAAACAAAAGAAGAAAAGAAATCATGCTTGGCTCAGCGCCCACAGCTCAGTGGTTAGGGCACTGGCCACATGCACAAGGCTGGTGGGTTCAAACAATGACACCTACAACAAAAAAATAGCCAGGTGTTATGGCGGGCAAAGTGAGACTCTGTCTCAATAATAATAATAATAATAATAATAATAATAATAATAAGTGCTTGTTCTCAGAAAATACACACTGAAGGAGTAAAAGTGCACAATGCCAAGTGTGCATATATATACTCAAATATAAAGAGGTAGGAAGTATATGGAGCAAAATGTTTATATTTGCTGAATCTGGATAAAATGTACACAGGTGTTTTTCGTGTTATTTGTGCAACTCTTTTGTCAGTTTTATTTATTTATTTTTTGAGACAGAGCCTCAAGCTGTCACCTTGGAGAGAGTGTCTGTGGCATCACAGCTCACAGCAACCTCCAATTCCTGGGCTCAAGCGAGTCTCTTGCCCCTGCCTCCCAAGTAGCTGGGACTACAGGCACCTGCCACAACGCCTGGCCATTTTTTGGTTGCAGCTGTCATTGTTGTTTGGCGGGCCCGGGCTGGATTCGAACCTGCCAGCTTAGGTGTATGTGGCTTGCACCTTAGCCCGTTGAACCACAGGCGCCGAGCCTTGTCAGTTTTATTGATTTTTGAGAAAGAATCTCACTTTGTCACCCTTGGTAGAGTCCTGTGGCATCACAACTCACAGCAACCTCAAACTATTGGGCTTAAGTGATTTTCTTGCCTCTGCCTCTTAAGTAGCTGGGACTACGGGCACCTGCCAGAACGGCCAGCTATGTTTTGGTCTCTCTCTGGCTCAGGCTGATCGCAAACTCAGAGCTCAGGCAATCCACCCGCCTTGGCCTCCCACCTGCTAGGATTACAGGTGTGAGCCACCTCGCCAGGCCTCCTTTGTCAGTTTTAAACTACAGCAGAACCTTTGTAAGTTGCCCACCCAAGGTACTGTAACAAACTGGTCAAATACCCAGGTGGTCAACATAAGGAACTAAGTCTACTGTACTGATAGGTACATGTGGTGTGTGTCCAGTCTGTGAAAATTATGTCAACTTGAGGCGGTCAGTATAAGGAGGTGGTCAACTATAGAAGTTCTACTGCATTTCCAAACAAAAAGTTAAATAAACGAAGAATAACCTCTTTCGGTCAGGTTCAAGTGAGAGTAAAGACTATGAGATCCATTTTCATCAGCATGACATTCTCACCATCTGAGCTAACCAGCCGCAGAGGTCCATTTTTCAAAGAAAGTTGTTAACTAGGTTCCCAAAGCAATTGCTGAAACAAAATATGAAGTTCCCAGGCATAAAATCAAGAAAAGATATGTAAGATCTTTGAGGAAAAGTTAACAAAACTTTATAGAAAGTCATTAAAGAATGCCTAAATACACAGAGATAGTCCATGTTCATAGATGGGAAACAAAAATAGCTATAAACAATGATCATTTATTACTTATTCATATTATGTCAAGGACTAGACCAAGTCCCTTAATCTTCACACCCACCTAGGAAAGCATTATTAGCTCCATTTTTCAGCTGAAGGAAATAAGCACGCAGAGACTAGAGTGGTCAAATTCACAGGGGCAGAAAGTAGAAAAGTGGTTGCCAGGGTTGGGGAGGGGAAAATGGAGGATTGTTTAATAGGTGAAGAATTTGTTTGGAGGATGCTATTGTCTGAATGTTTATATTCCCCTGAAATTCCTATGTTGAAACTTAATCACCAACATGATGGTATTAGGAGGCTGATCTTTGGGAGGTGATTGGGTCCTGAAGGCAAAGCCCTCATGAATGGGATTAATGTCCTGGGAAAAAGCCTGAGGGAGCTTGTTTGCTCCCTTCCAACCTGTGAGGATGTGGTGAGAAAGCAGCAGTCCAAGGACCAGAAAGTGGACAGGCCCTTGCCGGATGCTGAATCTACAAGTGCCTTAATCTTGCGCTCCCCAACCTCCAGAATTGTGAGAAATAAATAAATTTCTATTCTTTTTCTTTTTTTGAGACAGAGTCTTGTTGCCCTCACTAGAGTCTAATGGCGTCGTCATAGCTCACCACAGCCTCAAACTCCTAGGCTCAAGAAATCCTCCTGCCTCAGCCTCCTGAGTAGTTGGGACTACAGGCACCCAACACAATGCCCCAGCTAATTTTTTCTATTTTTAGTAGGGACAATGTGGTCTTCCTCTTACTCGGGCTGGTCTTGAACTCTTTTTTTTTTTTTTTTTATGAGACAGAGCCTCAAGTTGTTGCCCTGGGTAGAGTGCTGTGGCATCACAGCTCACAGTAACCTCCAACTCCTGGGCTCAAGCGATTCTCCTGCCTCTGCTTCCCAAGTAGCTGGGACTACAGGCACCCGCCACAATGTCCAGCCATTTTTTGGTTGCAGCCGTCATTGTTGTTTGGTGGGCCTGGGCTGGATTCGAACCCACCAGCTCAGGTGTATGTGGCTGGTGCCTTAGCCACTTGAGCCACAGGCGCTGAGCCTGGTCTTGAACTCTTGACCTCAAGTGATCCTCCTGCCAGCCTCCCAGAGTACTAGATTATAGGTGTGACTCTGTGCCTGGCCAAATTTCTATTCTTTTTTTTTTTTTGCAGTTTTTGGCCAGGGCTGGGTTTGAACCCGCCACCTCTGACATATGGGGCCGGCACCCTACTCCTTTGAGCCACAGGCGCCGCCCATTCCCTTTTTTTTTTTTTGAGACACAGTCTCACTTTAACACCCTCGGTAGAGTGCGGTGGCATCACAGCTCACAGCAACCTCCAACTCCTGGGCTTAGGTGATTCTCTTGCCTCAGTCTCCCGAGTAGCTGCAACTACAGGTGCCCGCCAGAATGCCTGGCTTATTTTGTTGCAGTTTGGCTGGGGCTGAGCTTGAACCCGCCACCCTTGGTATATGGGGCTGGTGCTCTACCCAAATTTCTTTTCTTTATAAACTATCCAGTTTACTGTATTTTGTCATAGCTGCCTGAAAAAACTAAGACACTAGATGAAAAACTTCTGGATATTAGTTGAACAACAATAGGAAAATACTTAACACTGCTGAACTACACACTTAAAATGGGAAGGATGGTAAATATTGTGTTATGTATATATGTTTTACCACAAACATAAAATTTTAAAACATAAAACCATAGCAGTCAGGCAAAAAAAAAAAAATGCAGTTTTCAGGCCAGAAGGGTCTGCCTGGTTCTCAGAATGGGGCAGAGGCTACCAGAAGATTCCTCTGAACCTTGCTTGCTATAGACAGGAGCTCTTTCCCTTGGGATGGCTCCACCTTGGGGCTGCTGCTTCTGACAGAAAGTGCTGGACAAACATAATGTCCCCTAGTCTGGCCACAGGAAACTCTCCTTCAACCCTGGTGCTTCACAGAGCATGTTCCTTATAGCTGTCCTTGGAAAGGTGAAAGAAGGAAGCTTCGGTGACTCAAAGGGGAGGTATTTGGCCCTTTACTTCTATCCTCTGGATTTCACATTTGTGTGGCCGGTGGAAATTGCATTTATTGATGGTGGCAATGAATTTCACAATGTGACTTTAATTTTATAACACTAGGTCTCAAGTGAATTACCACATCACCATCTCGTCTTGATAAATACCACGAAAGACCAAGATGGAAGCACTCCTGCCAGATTTAATGAAATAAATTCCCTGAGAATCTGGAGAATGCTTAGAAGTGCATAGTCATGCCTAAGGAGGTCTTTTCATAACTGACCTAAATGGAATCTTCAAAGCACCTGAGTATTACTGACCTCTTAGGGGTGGAAGTGCTGAAGAAGCTCCATCCCATAATGAGCAAGTGCAGCAGCAGCCTGCTCACACACCTTATACCAGATTTCCCCACTACCCAGCCAAGACCAGCTGCTTCCGAAAGATCATTGAGAAGGTAAATCAGTGACTCAACCCCTGGGCACCTGCAGCTTCTCATACCAGAAAAAGCCACTTGTCAGAATCCCCTTTTTACACTTCAAGGTGGTGATTTAGAGAAATGCTAATTGTTTGGGTTTTTTTTTTTTTTTTTTGCTTTCATTTTTAGATATGAGTCTGTTTTATTGTAAATCAAATGATTTTTTTTTTCTTTTTTGAGACAGAGCCTTAAGCTGTTGCCCTGGGTAGAGTGCCGTGGCATCACAGCTCACAGCAACCTCCAACTCCTAGGCTCAAGCGATTCTCCTGCCTCCGTCTCCCAAGTAGCTGGGACTACAGGTGCCCGCCACAACGTCTGGCTATTTTTTGGTTGTACCTGTCATTGTTGCTTGGCGGGCCCAGGCTGGATTCGAACTCTACCAGCTCAGGTGTATGTGGCTGGTGTCTTAGCTGCTTGAGCCACAGGTGCTAAGCCGTTTTTTTTTTTTTTTTTTAGACAGAGTCTCACTTTGTCACCCTTGGTAGAGTGCCATGGTGTCATAGCTCACAGCAAACTCCAAGTCTTGGGCTCAAGCAATTCTCTTGCCTCAGCCTCCTGAGTAGCTGGGACTACAGGCATCAGCCACAACACCCAGCTATTTTTAGAGACAGGGTCTTGCTCTTGCTCAGGTTGGTGTCAACCGGAGAGCTCAGGCAATCCATCCACTCCACCTCGCAGAGTGCTGGGTTACAGACATGAGCTACTGCGCCAGGCCATCAAATGAGATTTTTTTGGAGGGGGGACACATTCTCACTTTGTCCCCACCCCACCCCCATAGAGTGCCCTGACGTCATAGCTCACTGCAACCTCAAACTCTTGGGCTCAAGCAATTCTCTTGCCTCAGCCTCTTTTTTTTTTTTTTTGAGAGCCTCAAGCTGTCATCCTGGATAGAGTGTTGTGGCATCACAGCTCACAGCAACCTCTAACTCCTGGGCTCAAGCGAGTCTTCTGCCTTAGCCTCCCAAGTAGCTGGGACTACAGGCGCCCACCACAACGCCTGGCCCTTTTTTTGGTTGCAGCCGTCATTGTTGTTTGGCGAGCCTGAGCTGGATTCAAACCTGCCAGCTCAGGTGTGTGTGGCTGGCACCTTAGCCCGTTGAGCCACAGGTGCTGAGCCCTTTTTTTTTTTTTTGCAGTTTTTGGCTGGGGCTGGGTTTGAACCCGCCACCTCTGGCATATGGGGCCGGTGCCCTACTCCTTTGAGCCACAGGCACCGCCCTTGCCTCAGCCTCTTGAGCTGGGACTATAGGCGCCTGCCTCCATCTCCCAAGTAGCTGGGACTACAGGCGCCTGCCACAATTCCTGGCTATTTTTTGGTTGTAGTTGTCATTGTTGTTTGGCAGTCCTCGGTTGGATTTGAACCCGCCAGCTCAGGTGTATGTGGCTGGCGCCTTAGCCCAGGCGTCCTCAAACTTTTTAAACAGGGGGCCAATTCACTGTCCCTCAGACCATTGGAGGGCCGGACTTTAGTTTAAAAAATATATATATTTACAAATTCCTATGGACACTGCACATATCTTATTTTGAAGTAAAAAACAAAACGGGAACAAATACAATTCACACCGAAGCATGTGGCCCACGGGCCGTAGTTTGAGGACCCCTGCCTTAGCCACTTGAGCCACAGGCACTAAGCCTCAGCTATTTTTAGAGATTGGGGGTGGGTGGGTCTTACTCTTGCTCAGGCTGGTCTCGAACTCCTGAGCTCAGGTGATCTGCCCATTTTGGCCTCCCAAAGTGCTGGGATTACAGGTGTGAGCCACCGCACATAGACCAGCAAATGAGATTTTCTTTTAAAGTTTTATTTTGGACCAGGTGCAGTGGCTTATACTTGTAAATCCTAGCACTCTGGGAGGGAGGAAGATCAGTTGAGCTCAGGAGTTGGAGACCAGCCTAAGTAAGAGCAAGACCTCACTTCTAGTAAAAATAGAAAACATTAGCCAGGCTTATAGTGCACACGCTCCTATAGTCCCAGGCACTCAGGAGGCTGAGGTAGGAGGATCACTTGAGCCCAGGAGTTTGAAGTTGCTGTGAGATATGATGATACAACTGCAGTCTAGCCTGGGTGACAAATGGAAACTCTGTCTAAACACACAGAGGGTATGTTTGTTGCCAATTTTCTGGGAAAGTCTTCTTAACTTTTGAAAAAACGACACACAGCCATGGGTAGTGCTGTGTGCCTATAGTACCAGTTACATTAAAGGCTGAGGAATGAGGATCACTTGAGGAATGAGGATCACTTTTGTCCAGGTGTTCAAGATCAGCCAGGGCAACATAGTGAGACCCTGTCTCTTAAAAAAATAAAGGTTGGCGGGTGGCGCCTGTGACTCAGCGAGTAGGGCGCCGGCCCCATATACTGAGGGTGGCAAGTTCAAACCCGGCCCCAGCAAAACTGCAACCAAAAAATAGCCGGGCGTTGTGGCGGGTGACTGTAGTCCCAGCTACTCGGGAGGCTGAGGCAAGAGAATCACCTAAGAGCTGGAGGTTGCTGTGAGCTGTGAAGCCACAGTACTCTACTGGGGGTGACAAAGTGAGACTGTCTTTCTCTACAAAAAAAAAGTTGGCTCAGCACCTGTTGCTCAGTGGTTAGGACGCCAGCCACATACACAAGGGCTGGCGGGTTCGAACCCTGCTAGATCCTGCTAAACAACAATGACAACAACCACAACAAAAATAGCCAGGCGTTGTGGTGGGGACTGGTAGTCCTAGCTACTCGGGAGGCTGAAGCAAGAGAATCACTTAAGCCCAAGAGTTGGAGATTGCTGTGAGCTGTGACACTACAGCACTCTACCAAGGGCAACATAGTGAGACTCTGTCTCAAAAAAAATATATATATATATATATGGGGGACATAAGATTAGGGAAATTCAAAACAGGTGCCAAGCCTGTTCTTCCTTGTCTCTGAACATTGCCATACACATGAGTTTCTCGGAAGTGAGACTGCCACGTTGGGCGGCGCCTGTGGGTCGAAGGAGTAGGGCGCCGGCCCCATATACCAGAGGTGGTGAGTTCAAACCCAGCCACAGCCAAAAACTGCAAAAAAAAAAAAAGAAGTGAAACTGCCACCTTGAGTCATGAGGGAAGCCAGCCATTAGTAAAAGCCAACCTGCTGCTGACTAATGATGGCAGACTATACCCATGGGAGGAACTTGGTCCTTATTAATGTTATCATTTCTCTGAATCAATCAATCCTGAAATGGCCTTATCTCTGGACATCTCATCTAGAGTGATAAAAATCCCACTTTTTGAGGCTGGGCACTGTGGCTTATGCCTGTAATCCCAGTACTCTGTGAGGCCGAGGTGGGGGGATTGCCTGAGCTCACAGGTTCATGACCAGCCTGAGCCAGAGCAAGACCTCATCTCTAAAAATAGCCGAGTGTTATAGTGGGCACCCTTAGTCCCAGCTACTTGGGAGGGTGAGGCAAGAGAACTGCTTGAGCCCAAGAGTTCGAGCTTGCTGTGAGCTGAGATGCCATGCACTCTACCAAGGGTGACAAAGTGAGGCTTTGCCCCCCCCCCAAAAAATTCCACTTTTAGAGCTACTTTCATTTGTATTTTCTATTACTTGAAGCCAAAAACATCATAACTGATAAAGTACCAGATGCAGCTGAGATGTTAATTAATACGGGACTATGACAGAAACTATAGTTGTCCCTGGTATCTGCTCTCCCTCTGTTTGCAGTATAAGAATTTGTACCTGGGCTATAGTTCTGAGACTAAGTTCTAGCCATGAGTATGAGCAAAATCATGTGCTCGTTACCTTTAATAGAAGGAGTAAGCCATCTGTCTCTCCTTTCTTTCCCTTTTCATTGGCTGGACCTTTGTGTCCTCCTAAAATTCGCACATCGAAGCCCCTCTGTGAGTGTATTTGGCAATAGGCCCTTTAGGAGATAAAGTCAAACGCAGTCATAAGCTTGAGGCCCTGATCCAATAGGACGAGTGCTCTTATAAGAAGAGACTTCAGAGAGCTAGCTTGCTCTCTCTCTCTCTTCCCCTTTTTCTTCTCTCTCTCCCTCTTCTTCTCCCTCTCCCTCCCCCCATCTCCTCTATCTGTTTTGCTGGACACAGCAAGAAAACAGCCATCTGAAAGCCAGGAAAAGGACCCTCATCAGGAACTGAACACTGCCAGAACCTTGATCTCGGGTTTCCAGTCTCCAGAACCATGAGAAAATAAATTTCCATTGTTCAAGCCACACAGTCGGTGGTATTTTGTCATATTATAGGATCCTGAGCAGACAAACACCAGGGCTGAAATAAAAGTATGATGGTGGGGCTTGGCGCCTGTAGCTCAAGCGGCTAAGGCGCCAGCCACGTACACCTGAGCTGGCAGGTCCAAATCCAGCCTGAGCCCGTCAGACAACAATGACGGCTGCAACCAAAAAATAGCCAGGCATTGTGGCGGGCACCTGGAGTCCCAGCTACTTGGGAGGCAGAGGTGGGAAAATTGCTTGAGTCCAGGAATTGGAGGTTGCTGTGAGTTGTGACGCCATGGCACTCTACCCAGGGCAACAGCTTGAGGCTCTGTCTCAAAAAAATAAGTATGATGGTGGTTGGGGGGCGCCACCTGTAGCTCAGTGGTTAGGGCACTGGCCACATGCTCTGGGGCTGAACCCAGCCTCAGCCTGCTAAACAAAATATAAATAAATAAAAAATAAGGGCGGCATCTGTGGTTCAGTGAGTAGGGTGCCGGACCCATATACTGAGGGTGGCGGGTTCAAACCCGGCCTCGGCTGAACTGCAACCAAAAAAAAATAATAATAATTATAGGCTTGGCGTCTGTGGCTCAACAGGCTAAGGCGCCAGCCACGTACACCTGAGCTAGCGGGTTCGAATCCAGCCTGGGCCTGCCAAACAACAATGACGGCTGCAACCAAAAAATGGCCGGGCATTGTGGTGGGCGCATGTAGTCCCAGCTACTCGGGAGGCGGAGGCAAGAGACTCGCTTAAGCCCAGGAATTGGAGGTTGCTGTGAGCTATGATGCCACAGCACTCTATCCAGGACGACACCTTGAGGCTCTGTCTCAAAAAAATAAATAAATAAATAAAAAATAAAAGTGTGGGGCGGCGCCTGTGGCTCAGTGAGTAGGGCGCCAGCCCCATATACCGAGAGTGGTGGGTTCAAACCCAGCCCCGGCCAAACTGCAATGACAAAAAAATAGCTGGGCATTGTGGTAGGCACCTGTGGTCCCAGCTGCCCAGGAGGCTGGGGCAAGAGAATCGCCTAAGCCCAGGAGTTGGAGGTTGCTGTGAGTTGTGTGATGCCACGGCACTCTACTGAGGACAATAAAGTGAGACTCTGTCTCTACAAAAAAATAAATAAATAAATAAAAGTGTGATATGGAGGCTGGAGCAGTCATATTGGACCATGAGAAGGAAGCTGTGTGTGTGTATTTTTGTAGAGACAGAGTTTCACTTTATCGCCCTTGGTAAAGTGCCATGGTGTCACGCAGCTCACAGCAACTTCCAACTCTTGGGCTTAGGTGATTCCCTTGCCTCAGCCTCCCAAGTAGCTGGGACTACAGGCACCCACCACAACGCCTGGCTGTTTTTTCTGTTGCAGTTTGGCCGGGGCCGGGTTTGAACCCGCCACCCTCGGTATATGGGGCTGGCGCCCTGCCCACTGAGTCACAGGCGCCGCCCTTGTTCTTTTTTTTTTTTTTTTTTTGGGACAGAGTCTCAAGCTGTCACCCTGGGTAGAGTGCTATGGCATCATAGCTTACAGCAACCTCAACCTCTCGGGCTGAAGTGATCCTTGTGCCTCAATATTTCTATTCTTCGTAGAGACAGGGTCTCGCTTTTGCTCAGGCCGGTCTCGAACCTGTGAGCTCAAGCAATCCACCCGCCACAGCCTCCCAGATTGCTAGGATTACAGGTGTGAGCCACCCCACCTGGCCAGAAGTCTTGCGTTAAAGATGGCTTGACAGAGGTAAGACTTTTTCTCTAAATAAACAAATAAGGCTTGAGCAACTAAAGAAAAGGAATGCTGGTCCTTACCAATTGGGAGCTATCATACCAATTCTAGACCTCCTACTAGAACTTTTAAGTGAAAGAGAAATAAATGTGGAATTGCTTAAACCTGTTTATTTTCTGGTGGGTTACACTATTCTTTTCCTTGAGACAGAGTCTCACTCAGTTGCCCTGGGTAGAGTGTCATAGCATCATAGCTCACCGCAACCTCAGATTCTTGGGCTTGAGCAATCCTCTTGCCTCAGCCTCCCACCTAGCTGGGACTACAGACACCCACCACCACAGCTGGCTAATTTTTTCTATTTTGGGTCTCACTTTTGCTCAGGCTGGTTTCAAGCTCCTGAGCTTTGGCTCAGCACCTGTGGCTCAATGGGCTAAGGCGCCAGCCACATACACCTGAGCTGGCGGGTTCAAATCCAGCCCAGGGCCACCAAACAACAATGACGGCTGCAACCAAAAAATGGCCAGGCATTGTGGCAGGCGCCTGTAGTCCCAGCTACTTGGGAGGCAGAGGCAAGAGACTCGCTAGAGCCTAGGAATTGGAGGTTGCTGTGAGCTGTGATGCCACGGAACTCTACCCAGAGCAACAGCTTGAGGCTCTGTCTCAAAACAAACAAACAAAAAAAAACTCCTGAGCTTAGGTGATCCACCAAAGTGGACCTCACAGAGTGCAAGGATTATATGCATAAGCCACCATGCTGGCCGGGTTATACTATTTTTTTTTTTTCTCAGTTTTTGTCCAGGGCCGGGTTTGAACCTGCCACCTCCAGTATATGGGGCCAGCGCCCTATTCCTTAAGCCACGGGTTATACTATTGTTCAGCAAATATTCATTCTCTACTTTTCCTCTATGTGGGAAGGGTACGCTTTCCCTACCTTACTGGTAGATAATAGGCTTGGCCATGTGCCTTTATCTAGACAATGAAACAGGAGCTGACTGGATATAAATCATGCCCAGACAGAGGCATTTAGTGTGCTTCCATAGTTGGGATTTGTCTTTGGGGTTTGTGCCCTCCATAATGGGAGGACTATACACCAGGTAACTTCTACCCCTTTAGCTTGAGTCCTAGAATGAGAGACACATGGAGTTTGGCCAGACGTGGTAGCTCACGTCTGTAATCCTAGCACTCTGGGAGACTGAGGCAGGTGGATCACTTGAGCTCAGGAGTTTGAGACCAGCCTCAGCCAACTGTGGTGATATGTCCGTGTAGTCCTAGAGACTTGGGAGCCTGAGGCAGAAGCCCAGGAGTGTGAGGTTGCAGTAAGTTACCATGACACCATTGCACTCTAGCCTGGGTGATGGAGTGAGATTCTGTTTCAAAAAATAAAATTAAATTTAAAAGCTTGGGCTAGATCTTACTTTCCCCCAAACTTGTGTGAACCCCAGCAGCTTTTCAAAAATATGCTTTTGCTTCTTTTTGGTGGGAGATGCCATCTTCAAGTAATTCACCAAAATGATGCACACAAAGGGAAAGAGGAGAGGCACCCAATGGTGTTCTCTAGGCCTTTTTAGAAAACATGTACCTATTCCTTTGGCCACATGCATGCCCATCTACAAGAAAGGTGATATTGTAGACATTAAGGGAAAGGGTACTGTTCAAACAGGCATGCCACATAAATATTACCACTACCAGCTGGATAAGTCTATACAGTGTTATCCAGCATGCTGTTGGCACTGTTGTAAGCAAAGAAATTAAGGGCAAGATTCTTGCCAAGAGGATTAATGTTCATTTTGAGCATGTTAAGCACTCTAAAAGCTGAGATAGCTGCTGCTGGTGCTGCTTCTTCTTCTTCTTCTTCTTTTTTTTTTTTTTTTTGAGACAGAGTTTCACTTGGTTACTCTTGGTAGAGTGCCATGGCATCTTAGCTTACAGCAACCTCAAACTCTTGGGTTCAAGCAATCCTCTTGACTCAGCCTCCCAAAATGTGGATTTTTCTTTTTTTTTTGAGACAGAGCCTCAAGCTGTCACCCTGGATAGAGTGCTGTGGCATCACATCTCACAGCAACCTCCAATTTCCGGGCTCAAGTGAGTCTCCTGCCTCCGCCTCCCAAGTAGCTGGGACTACAGGCGCCCACCACAACGCCCGGCCATTTTTTGGTTGCAGCCATCATTGTTGTTTGGCGGGTCCGGGCTGGATTCGAACCCGCCAGCTCAGGTGTACGTGGCTGG
>CAUYRH010073961.1:0-22359 GCA_963574655.1 Perodicticus potto
CTGATAGAACCTAACATACTCTGCAAGGGACACTGAAACCTCTAGGAAGGTATACCCAACAGAGGAAAATGTTGAAATGAAAATGAATGGATGTCATATGCAACAACCTTCCTGCATCTATTACTTCTCCATCTCAACTGACGTAACCAGTTACCCTGCCAAAAATCCAGAAATCACCCATAATACCTCTTCCCTTTCTTTTCTTTTTTTTTTTTGTAGAGACAGTCTTACTTTATCGCTCTTGGTAGAGTGCCGTGGCCTCATACAGCTCACAGCAACCTCCAACTCCTAGGCTTAGGCGATTCTCTTGCCTCAGCCTCCCGAGTAGCTGGGACTACAGGCGCCTGCCACAACGCCCGGCTATTTTTCTGTTTTTGCAGTTTGGCCGAGGCCGGGTTTGAACCCTCCACCTTTGGCATATAGGGCCGGCGCCCTACTCATTGAGCCACAGGCGCCGCCCCAATACCTCTTCCCTTTCTCTCACACATCCAATCACATTCCTTGTCATCCCTACTTCCAATAACCAATTCTCTTACTCTTCCTTCCCAAAGGCTGAGACTACTATTCTCCCTCACATGACTTATTACACAAGGTTAATCAGCCTGAATACACCTCCACCCCCACTTCTCCACCCAATAAGGACCTTAAAAACACACACCCTTATAATCCCAGCACTTCCGGACACCAAGGCAGAAAGATTGTTTTGAGTCCAGGAGTTCAAGACCAATAGGTGACATTACAAAACCCTATCTATACTTACTTTAAAAACTTTATAAAAACTCTTGGGTGGTGCCTGTGGCTCAAAGGAGTAGGGGGCCAGCCCAATATGCTGGAGGTGGTGGGTTCAAACCTAGCCCTGGCCAAAAACTGAAAAAAAAAAAAAAAAAAAACCCTAAACATAAACACACACACACTTTTAAAAACTCTTAGCCAGCCTTCAAGGTTCATTCCTAATATCCTTTCTTTCCAATCCATCAACCAACTGTGGTTCTCTTCCTATTTCATTTGTATCACTCATAATTTACCTTATTCTACTAGAATCAGGCACTGTTCTAAGTATTCAAGATTGTCTTATCACATTCTTTACTCTGGTCAAAACTATAAACTTGAGAGACTTACTTTATTCATCTATAGCATGTCTTGTGTCTTACACATTTCTTCGTTCAGTAAGTATTTATTGTATGACCATTTTAACACTACCATAAAAGAGTACTTTCAACGTCAGAGAATAAAAATACCAGTCATTAAGTAGCAGAAAACTATTTTTTATCAACTAGATCTACAGCAAAATTGGTCAACCTCAAACTCCTACTGCCTAAATTCCTTCTGAACCCCACAAAAAGCACTAAGAATTAATTTTCACTACCTACATATCTTCTCAAGAAAAAAAAGGGGATGAGGGCAAAAGCAGGAAGGAAATTCAAGTTCCTATTTCTGACACTGGATGTCATGTGCAGATCAGCAGAAAAGCAAGGGGCATGAAATCAAAGGTGCTTAGCAAATGAAAATTTACATACCTCTGAAGTAAAATCTGTAAGAACACAGTGAAATGATTTCCACATTTATATCCCATACACCCAGAAATACAAGAATCACTTCAAAGAGTTATGAAAAATAAAGATGTTAAGGCATTAAACCAATCAAAGCTCTAAGTCACAAGTCAAGAAAAGTTTCTTGTTGGCTGGGTGTGATGGCTCACTCCTGTAATCCTAGCACGCCGAGAGGTCAAGACAGGTGGAATGCTTGAGCTCAGGAGTTGAAGACCAACCTGAGCAAGAGTGAGATTCAAGCGATTCTCTTGTTGTTCAAGGTATTGTGGTGAGCACCTCTAGTCCCAGCTACTTGGGAGACTGAGACAAAAGAATCACTTGAGCCCAAGAGTTTAAAGGTTGTTGAGCTATGACACCATGGCACTCTACTGAGGGCGACAAAATGAGACTTAAAAAAAAAAATTCTTGTTTTAAGTTATACCTGTGATTGACTTACTAGGACCTTTGCCTCAGCTTCCCCAAATGCAAAAAAAAATGGTGATATCAAGAGCTCCATCAATGTTTTAATACAGTAGAACTGCCATAGTTGACCACCTGTTTAAGCTGACCTAACTTTAACTGGCAATGCACCACATGTACTATCGGTACAGTAGGCCTAGGTCCTTATGTTAACCACCTCCATATGTTGACCAATTTGTTACAGTCCCTTGGGTGGTCAACTTACAGAGCTCTCTGCAGTCAAAGGGTTAAACTGAACTTTATTTAAAGATAAACAGTCTTTAAATAAAAGGTCTACTGCATTTAAAGATAAACAGTCACATTTCAAAGTAGTTTGAGCCCTAAAGATCATTCTAATTTTATTAAATTCCCTCATTTTATTTAGAAAAGTGGTTAACAAAACTAGTCCTACAGCCAAGTTCTAGCAGAGAAGAGTCAGGTCTGCTAGCTAATGTTCCTCCCAACCCATCATTCTGTAAAAGGATAAGGAGTAGGAAAATGACAAATAAGTAAGACCGACACTTTGGCAACATTATCTGTGTACTGTGTGTACTTAATTCAAGTAGAAGTTGCAATTCAGAGAGCATTCCAGAGTACCTAAAAACGAAAGCCCACAACACACTAGTGATTCATTATACTAGTTGCAAGATCTATATTACAACTCCAGGAGGGCAAAATTATCCAGAAGTCAAGTGACTGGAATCAAAACTACTCAAAAATCCAGTGAAAGCTTTAGTGTCACTGAACTGAGCATCTACAGTTTATTTTTACCCAATCCTGATGTAAAACAGACTTCAAGAAGCTATTACACAAATAAAACACAGATTAGCATAAATTAAAGCAGAAATAAGGTTATGAAAATAAGATAAAATAGAGAAATAAAATGAAGCTAGGAACGAGGTTTTCACAAAAGTACACCAAATAAACCAGCAAGCTCAGCTCTAAACTTCCAAAAACCAATAGGATAACAAAAACCTAGCGAAAATAAATTACAGCACCCAGGTAATAAAAAGACTAAAAGCTTAGACAAAAATAATTATTCTTGGTTGCACAACTTCCCTAAGGTCCTTATAAAGAAGGGATTGTGTAATACAAAGAAATTCAACAATATTTTAGTAGTCACAATTAAATGTTCTATGAGATTATTTTTATATTGATCCTCAAGAGAAGCCTATAGTAACAGTTTATAGGGAAAAAACAAGAAAATCTTAGGAGAGGAAGGTCTACATAATATGGTCCAGATACCCAGAACACTAACTTAAAAGGACTTCTTAAAAAAGCATCTGGAAAAATTATTTTAACAGCAAGAACTCTCTAAAGTTTATTAATTAAGCACAAGATCCACAAGATGAAAACCAAATTTAGCAAAATAAGAACTGGGCCCAGAATTCATCACAAAATAGCAGAGTGAAAAAAAATTCTAAGGGAAAAAGTGAAGGACTATAAAAAACTACAGTGAGGAAGAGTGAGCACTCAACAAGTATTATGTATTACACACATATGAGACAATTAAATGCTTTTATTTCTACATCTACAATTAAGAATTAAATATTAAAGTACTTATTAAAATAGCTTCCTTCTTAGTCCCATTATCACGGAGCTGTTTAAGTTCCCACACCTTCCTCAGTAATGTTACTAAACAATGATATTAGTTATCAAATGAAAAATAAGGTAGTGTATTATTTTCAAAGACATTTTATGTTCACTATACTAAGACAGGAAGATACCTGAAACATTTTAGGAAGATTTTCCCCGAAGAGCTTAAAACAAAAAGGTGTAAGAGTTTTAAAACATATAATCAGTCAACCAACAATATTAAATTGGCAACCAAAATAAAGATCTTCACAAACAGGTCTCATTTACCAATGCATAGTTTGCTTCCAAGCCTAATACAATAATAAATGTACAATTGGCCAAAAAATTCAACATATAAAAATCACCCATTCTGCTATAGCTAGTGTCAAGGAATTACAATGGATCATGTTTTTCCTCTCAGAGGTAAGAAGAAAAATCACAACTGAATTATTGGTGAAGAGCTTGTAATTTTCACAGAAACATCCTTTGTAATTTAAGCCTCATCATTTAAAGAGAACTCATTTCAACAGTCTCCGCTACTAAATATTTTCAACATAGCTGCCCAGACAAAAATCTAGCCTATTCTAGCAAAGGAATGAAATGTAGACAGGCTACTAGAAGAGGGGGGAAAAGCTCAAATTCAGGAGCTGAGTTCCTGAGGAATTAACTTCTTATTCTAGGACTCATTTCTCAGCATCCAAATACCAACTTTTTTCTTCTTCCTCCTTTTTAATTAAAGCAATACCTCCAACTCCACTCTCATTGTCTAATTGCTAAAACCATTAAAATACGAAGAAGATCAACAAATGGCTAAATACCAGCCTTAAGAGTCAATGTGGTAAAAAAAAAAAAAAAAAAAGTCAACGTGGTGATCTTGCCCAGTAAGATTTTTAAGTATTTGTGCTTTATTAGTGACTTTTGTAAAAATATAATTATTAATATGCAAAAAGGATATTTACTTGACAGTACTTTCAGTGCCCAAATTATCCTTACTTTAATATGATCCTTACTTTAGCATGGAAATTCAAATTTTTAAAGCATTATTTAATTTAATTAATTTCAAGAGGATTCAACAGATCTCAAAAAGTTCCCTTAAAATGCTTGGTCTGTCTTTATACTTCACACTCTTCCAATCAACAAATCATTACATAAGAAGAATGTTCAGAACTAAACAGTGAGTGAATGGGCTACCAAGAGGTGTTTTTCCAAGTCACTAAATTATATTATAAAATAAAAAAGGTTGTCTCTTAGGTATTTTGATTTCCTAACAGTTACCCACAACATACATTACCAAAACTAAGAAATGTTTTCAATGCAACATACCCTGAAAATAATTAGATTATATATTCAAAGTCCCTCTTTGTTAAATACATAAAATAAGTAAATGCAACTTAAAATGCTTCAACTACAGTGTTTATTCTATTTTTAAGGACAAAATGCTTAATGTTAACCAAGATATTCTTTAGCAGTGGTTTATACAGCAGAGTCAGTGAGGATAATGCCACAAATATTGCCAAACTGGTTTAATATACTAATCCACTTAAAAAGCTATGTTATGATAGCAGCAAACCTCTAAAATATATTTGCTTTAAATCTGAATATAGTAGTGGACTCTTGAACACACTGAACTAGCAAATGGTAATGGAACTAGATCTACTAGGAAGAAATTCAGCAAGAATTATCCAGACGTTTTTCCCCAAAATAGAAACATAAAATAAAGATTCATTTCAGATACACAATGTTACACATGTGAATACTAAACAAAAATGAGAAAACAAGAAATTTACAGATCAAAAGCACAGCCTTCTCAACAACCAAGCTCTACAGTGAAAAATCTTAGGAAAGGCAAAACCAAGTCTTCCAACAGTCACCCATTTCAGCCATTTCTAGTAATCCAACCTTTACATCAACTCTACCAAAAGATGAAATGATAAAATGAACTACTACTCGTAAACTATCCTGCCCTTTTTCTACTCCTCATGCTCCATCTCACAATTCTAATACTTTTAAGTAGATAAATGCATTTAGTTTACTACGTTACAGTACTTCATTATTTAAGTCCATTCAGGAAGAAAGAACAAGAGTAAATGTCTCCATATGTTACTTAGGAGGGCAAAACTTACATAAAATTCTCTAACTAATAGATTTAGAAAAACCAGGAAGAATCCATCCCAAATGTGCCCAAACATTTAACTTAGGTGAGAAAAAATAAAATTAAAATCTGATAAAGATAAGCTCTTTTAAGAAGAGAATCAAGTTGTGAAAATGGATTGTACTTGGAGGTAAGGTGTAAAATATTCTGAAGTGTTTTCTAATTGTTAGTCCTTTTTGACTGCAGAGAGCTCAGAAAGCAAAGTGCCTAAGAGGCATAGTTCACACTGAAGTAACATCTTGTTTGAATGCCTACAGGCATTTTCTCAACCGTCAAAAGGTTTTTAAGCAACTATTAAGTTCTAGTAAAGTTAACTAGGTCAACTAAACATTTGTCCCACTTAACTGGCAACAACAAAATCTGAACAGTTAATCCATTAAAACTTACCAAGATGTCCTATACCCAGGTTCAAAAGAAATCTAATTATTCACTCTGAAAGTAGTACTGGCATAATTCTACAAATAGAATGTCTTCTAGTTTTTTCTTTAAAAGTCTTGAAAGGAGAATTAGCTCCTTTTAGCCTAGAGCAACAGTACAGCAGAAACACCTTCACTGTTTTCCCTAGGTGTATGTACTCATCTACCTGAAACTGGGAAAAAGACAAATGGAATCTAGACACCTATGTACAAGGAGTCATATTCTCTCCATAATGGGCATTCACTAAGTCTTTTCTTATGCCACCATTTCTCAAGAATGACATTATGTGTGGATTCTACTTACAGGGGTACATGACGCTGTTCAGGATCAGCTCTGGTCAGTTCTTCCTCTTCAATATCAGACTCTCCTCCTGAACTACTGTCCGTGACATCAGAATCAAATGCCTGTTCACTACACCTCAAGTTGGCTATGCCACTAGCTGTAAATCTCTCCAATTCCTCTGAAATCGAATCACTTTTCAGGAAGCTGCTAAGTCCCTCTGAAGTGGTGGTCTCACTGGCAGCTTTTCTCAAGGCAGCCTCAGCCTTCCGAGTCAGCATCAGTTGGCTCCGGGGTCTCAAGGATTCCAAGTTTGGCAGTTTGCTCAAAGTCTTCTCTAAAAATCCACCCAGCTGTTGTTGTATGTGCCTCTCCACCTGCTTGGCTTGTACAACCTGTAAGCGCTTCTGTAACCTGCGGGCACGACTCTCGATGTCCGCCTGTCGCCGCAATAAAGCTGTTATCCTTGTGTCAGAATCTAAAGCACTGAAGAGAATGGAAGACAGGGGAGACTTTTTACCCTCTAACTTGACACCTCCCAAGTTAGAGCTAGAGTCTGTACCAGGTGATAACCTACTGCTTCCTTGAAGTGCTGGTTGTTCCATGGAATTGACAGAAGATTTGTTTGCAGTGCTATTATTGCTATATACAGTTGTGTGTTCTACATCAAGGCTTCTATGTGGAAGAGTGCAATTGGTCATACCCCCCTTCAAGTCCCCAGATTCAGATCCTCTCACTTCACCCCCCTGAACAACAGATGAAGTGAGAGCTCGTTTTCCCCCATTGAGGGAACTGGAATTGTCATGATCAGAATGTGTTGAACTTTTAGTCAATTTCTTAGCCAACCCATTTACAGGTGCTTGTGGCAGAGCTGTCTGACCACTTGTATTCATGTTTCTAAGATTTTCTAAGGAAAACTCCAAAACTGGCTGTCTCCCCAACAGCTCAGTTCGGAGTTCATAGGACTGAGATAAGAGAGGATGAGATTTAAGGACTGTCTGCTTGCTGAAGACCCCTTGCAATTTCAAAGACTCCTTTGAGGGAACAGATGTTACATCAGAGCAGAGATAAGTTGCCACCAGTGGTTGCAGCTTTCCCAAGTCTTCCTTGGTAGGATTATTTCGGAAGTCTAGGCTAGGATCCTCAGCAGCAATGGCTTTTCTTTTGGTTCCGTTGGCAGCAATAAGGATGTTGGCGTTGCCGTTATTTTCGGCACTGCCAGGGGACAAGGTGGAGGATGGGGGAGCCAGTTTGAACCGGATGTGGTGTGCTTCAGCTGCTGCGTCAGTGAGAGCGGGCGCCATCGCAGCCATTCAGCACAGAGAGACAGGAAGTCCAGCCTCTCCTGGTGCTGAGGCCAGGTCCACGGCCCCTTACTGCCTCCCCAGAGAACAGACTACAAAAGAAAGAAGAAAAAAATGTTAGAAATACAACCACATTCAAAAAATAACAAGTTTTTAACACAGCACTACTTGAGGTAGCTGTCCAAACTCTCCCTCTGGGGGGAAAAGGAACCAGCACAATCCCTGCACGAAAGAAAGAATTCCACCCTTTCTTTCCTGTGTTACCACATATTGAAAGTTTCCAAAAGGTTACTTTTATTCTGAGAGAATCACAGGTTGTTAAACTTAAATCATCTGTATTTGAAAGAAACAAACTCTTTAAACTTGTTCAGAGTAGATGTAAAGCAAATATATCAAATTAATCACTCAATGTAAGAAACTCCCCATGTTCACACAAAAATTTTATGTCACAGGTCACAGATCTGAACATTTTTCTGGCCAGGGCATCTAGCTGTCATCAGCTTTTCACTTCTCTACAAGTACAGACTGTACTACTCTATAAGGTTAACTGTACCACACTTATAATACCAACTTGCTGCATCAATTTTCTTTTGAATCGGACTGCTTATCAATATCTTCTCTATTAGCTTTCTCTCAGCCTAAGAATTTACTTTAATATCTTCTGTTCTCAGTACAGCCTACCTCTCAAATTAATTGCCCAACATGTCTTTCCCTTCACCCAAAACTTTTCTAAGAGTTTAGCTGTCTCTGTACCCTTCCAATCTGGATTTTATTCCCTACTACTCTAGTCAAGGTCACTAGTAATTATCAAATCCAAGTCTCAGTCCCCACTCATTCTGAGTTCTGAGGCAACAGACGGTGCTGACCTTGAAATTCTCCTTTCCTGATTGCCCTTGATTGACACTACTATCATCCTGTTCTCTTCCTCCTGGTCCCTTAAATGCTGGTGCATCCAAGGGCCCTCTTCTCTCAACAACCACTAGTACACTAATGCCACCTAATGCTCAGAAAACCTTTTTCTGAGCTCATTAATCAACATTTCCACTTTGGTTCCCGAAGCCCCTGAACCTGAGAACTCACTTTCTTCTAGCAGAACACTTCTCATCCTGTTTCATTATCTTGGGTAATGGCATTGTTTTTATTTAGTAATTAAGCTAAAAACCTCCATCTTTTACCTCTGCTTCATCTCCTTTGATCAAATGGTCTAGGAGCAAAGGGAAAACTTATGTAAAGAATTAAGCTAGCTTCCAGGTATTGAGGGGTGGAGGTAGCCACGCCAGCTGTACTTAAAAGTGTCATCTCTGGACTTCTGGAGATCTCAAAGGCTATTCTGAAGGTCCATGAAATCAAAGGCATTTTCATAGTAATACTAAAATATTATTTGCCTTTTTCACTGGGTTGACAACATTTGCAATAAGGTGATAAAACGACGGTGAACAAAACTGCTGGTACCTTAGCACAAATCAAGGCAGAGACAAACAGTACTAACAGTCATTGTTTAAAAGAAAAGTCAGTTCCACCTAAGATGTTCTTGATGAATCAGTAAAAATTATTACATTTTATTAAAATCTGACCCTTTGGCTCAGCGCCTGTGGCTCAACGGGCTAAGGCGTCAGCCACGTACACCTGAGCCGGCGGGTTCGAATCCAGCCCAGGCCCACCAAATAACAATGACGGCTACAACCAAAAAATGGCCGGGCGTTGTGGCAGGCGCCTGCAGTCCCAGCTACTTGGGAGGTGGAGGCAGGAGACTCGCTTGAGCCCAGGAATTGGAGGTTGCTATGAGCTGTGATGCCACAGCACTCTCTCCAGGGTGACAGCTTGAGGCTGTGTCTCAAAAAATAAAAAAATAAAAAAAAATAAAATCTGACCCTTTAGTATATTTCTTTATAAACTCTGTGAGATGAAAGGGAAAGTATTCATAAAGGATTCTGCAGCTTTATGAATTCTAAGGAAAAAGCATCTGTGCAACTGAGTTGCAAGTTGAACTAAAAGCTTTTCTCTAGAAACACTACTGGTTTTTTGTTTTGTATTGTTTTTATGATACACTACTGTTACCTGTCAGAACAACTGATAGAGAAATTGATTCTTCAGACTCACATTGCCAGCAGATCTTTTCTTTTTTTTTTTTTTTTTGCAGTTTCTGGCCAAGGCTGAGTTTAAACCCACCCCTACTCCTTTGAGCTGTGCACAGGCGCCACATGAGACTGAGCCTCAAGCTGTCACCCGGGTAGAGTGCCGTGACATCACAGCTCACATTAACCTCCAACTCTCGGGCTCAAGCGCTTCTCCTGCCTCTGCCTCCCAAGTAGCTGGGACTACAGGCACCCACCACAACGCCCGGCTATTTTTTTGGTTGCAGCCGTCATTGTTGTTTGGCAGGCCTGGGCTGGATTCAAACCCGCCAGCTCAGGTGTATGTGGCTGGTGCCTTAGCCTCTTGAGCCACAGGCGCTGAGCCCCCATATCTTTTCTTGAAAATGAACAAAGTAAACTTGTCACTTTGAGGAAAACCACTGTATTTGTTGCCAATGACATAAACCTGAATTTTCAAGCAAAAATTAGTATTCTAAAGTCATTTCTGATTAAACAGATTAGTGGTGATAGAAATGTTTTGATACCACGTATGTAATGTGTCAACATTTGGAAGCTCTGCATAAGCCATTGAATGACAAAATGACCAATGCATGTTAGAAAATCAGGCAGAGGGAAAAGCAAATGCAGACCAATGAATTTTAATGTAATGTAATGAAAAGTTAATTGATATGATTTCAGATTTCACACTGCAACCAACCTTTAATGAAATTACTGTGCGTTGAGTATGGATGTAGTATCAAAGGACAGCCACGCTTATCTGAATAAGCTTATACTTATACTTCATGTCTTTTTTCCCCAAATATGTATCTGTTTGAGGCAGAACTTTTTTAATGTACTTCAACTAATCAACCAAAGCAGCACGTAACGAGAATGTGTACAAAAGCAAATACGAGAACCCAGTTGTTTCCTACTAAGCCACGTGTTTGCAAAAATACAAAATGCCATTCATTAATTTCTGTTTTGGTTGAATTATTTTTTATAGTATGTAATGGGTTTGTTATTATGGAGAGTGGCAATAAAGTTTGTGTGCAATTTAAACCAGTGTGCAATTTAAAAATGCACACAACCTTTATGGTCATCCTGTATTTTTAAATGAATTATTAGTTATTTAAGTTCCAAAGTTGCTACTATTGCATCTATTAACAAATAATAACCCATAAAAGCTCTCAGTAGTGGCTCGGCGCCTGTGGCTCAAGCAGCTAAGGCGCCAGCCACATACACCTGAGCTGGCGGGTTCGAATCCAGCCTGGGCCTGCCAAAACAACAAAGAGGGCTGCAACCAAAAAATAGCCACGCATTGTAGCAGGTGCCTGTAGTCCCAGCTACTTGAGAGCCTGAGGCAGGCTCTCAGGAGCCCAGGAGTTGGGAGGTTGCTTGAGCTGCGATGCCACAGCACTCTACCCAGGGTGACAACTTGAGGCTCTGTCTCAATTTAAAAAAAAAAAGGCTCTCTGTAGTTCTCAACAATTTTTAAGGGTAAAAAGGGAGCCCAGAGACCAGAAAGTGTGTAAAATCATTGAACTAAGCCATTTCCCCCAAAAGAGGACAATACCCAATTTGGTCAAACTTTTTATCATTAGAGCAACACCAACATAAGGTGGTAGGCCCTACAGGACTACATTAAGCTTCTTTGTAATGTGACAACTCAAATCATTTTATGAAAATTCTCATCTTGGCACCTACAGCACAGTGGTTAACAGCGCCGACCACATGCACCAAGAGTTGCGGGTTCAAACCCAGCCTGGGTCTGCTAAACAACAAAGACAACTGCAACAAAAAACAGCTGGGCCTTAGGGTGGTGCCTGTGGCTCAGTGAATAGGGCACCAGCCCCATATACAGAGGGTGGCAGGTTCAAACCTGGCACCGGCCAAACTGCAACAACAAAAAAAAATAGCCTGGAGCTGTGGCAGGCACCTGTAGCCCCAGCTACTCTGGAGGCTGAGGTAAGAGAATCGCCTAAGCCCAAGAGCTGGAGATTGCTGTGAGCTGTAACACCACGGCACTCTACCATGGGCAATAAAGTTCTACTCTGTCTAAAAAAAAAAAAAAAAAAAAAAAAAAAAAACCAAAAAACAGCTGGCTTTGTGGCAGGTGCCTGTACTCCCAGCTACTTAGGAGGTTGAAGCAAAAGAATCACTTAAGCCCAAGAGTTTGAGGTTGCTTGTGAGCTGTGATGCTACAACACTCTACCAAGGGTGACAGAGACTCTGTCTCAAAACAAAACAAAAACAAATCACAAAGAAAGAAAAAATTCTCAATTATTGAAAAAATAATTCATAGAAGCACCAATATACATGCAGGTCAAATGTGTCTGTTACTGCATGTTATTATCAAAAGTTTCCTGCTCTGAGTTGCATTTTAATGAACCTTTTACTTAAGAACTAGATCTTCAGCGGCACCGGTGGCTCAAAGGAGTAGGGCGCCGGCCCCATATGTCAGAGGTGGTGGCTTCAAACCCAGCCCCGGCCAAAAACTGCAAAAAAAAACTAGATCTTCAAGGGTTACCTGCCTTTATGGACGTTATGGCACATGGCATTCTGGGTGATAGAACTGTTCTATGGTCGTTTTTCCCATTTCTGATTTTAAATACAATACTAATTTCTAATACAATATAAACAGTTGTAACACAGACCAAATGACAGCTGGACTAATGTTAAACTATTTGTTCAAAACACAGAGGAGCCAGCGGTGGTGGCTCCACTCCTATAATCCTAGCACTCTGGGAGGCTGATGAGGGTGGATTGCCCGAGTTAGGAGCTCAAGACCAGCCTGAGCAAGACGGAGACCCTGTCTCGCAGACACCTGTAGTCCCAGCTATTGGAGAGGCTTGAAACAAGAGGATCGCTTAAGCCCAACAGTTTGAGGTTGCTGTAAGTTATGATGCCATGGCATGCTACCTTAAGGAGACTGAGACTCTGTCTCAAAAAAAAAAAAAAAAAAAACTTTTGAGTCAGTTTTACAATATGCTAAGCATTTTCCCCATAAACAAAAATCATGGTCAGAATTTCCTCATCAATTTAATCTCTTCCCCTTTTGAATTAATATCAAGACATAATAGGTATTAGCAATTCAAGGAGGAGTATTATCAGTGCCAGACTAATATAACGTTGTATCTTACTGCTCAAAAGCATTACAGGAAGCCAAAGCAATGTCAGAAAACAGCCTCCCCCAGGGACCCAGCCAAAAGCACAGATGTTATATAACTTACATAAAACATACAAAAACTCATCCTCACTCCAGCACATATAAAAAGAGAATCATAATTAACATCACACCATAGAAGGTACTTAAGTAATAAACTTCCCAAAGTTATTTTTGATAGAATTATTGATAGAATGACAGAATTATTTAATCTTTAAAGTTCAAAACTTCAAGGAAAATATGCTCAAATCCCATCTATTCCAAGATGACTTCTCTAATTATGTCTATGCACTTGACATTAACCATACATATCTCAAAGGCAAAAGTTTATTTTATTCATAGACTCTACTTGGTCTCAATATCCCCATAGGATGCACCCTGCAAAGTGTACTTACTCAAACACACACCTAAATAAAATGGAGATGGAAGGAAAAAGAAAAAGAGACCACTGCTTCAGAAGAAATTCTCATTCCTAACTCCTTCATCTTTAGGTTTCAATACCAAATAAACAATACTATTCTGACCAAAAAAAAAAAAAAAAAAGATATAAATCTATATCCCTTTCCCTTTACTGACTTGAAATACTTTGTTGAGGCCAGGCAAGTACCTCATCCCTGTAATCCCAGCACTCTGGGAGGCAGAGGCAGGAGGATCTCTTGAGTTCAAAAAGTTTTGTTTGTTTGTTTTGCAATAGAGTCTGAAGCGGTCACCCTTGGTAGAGTGCACTGGCATCATAGCTCACAGCAGCCTCAACTCTTGAGCTTAAGAGATTCTCTTGCCTCCGCCTCCCAAGTAGCTGGGACTACAGGCACCCGCCACAACACCCAGTTATTTTTGGTTGTAGTTGTCATTGTTGTTTGGCAGGCCCAGGCTGAATTTGAACCCGACAGCTCCAGTGAATATGGCTGGCGCCCCAGCCATTGAGCTACAGGCGCCGTGAGTTCAAGAGTTTTGAGACCAGCCTGAGAATGAGTGAGACTGTCTCTACCATAAAAAAAAAGAAAAAAAAGGTAGAAAAATCAGCTAGGCATTGTGACTACACCTATAGTCCCCGGCTACTCGGGAGGCTGAGGCAACAGAATCAACTGAACCCAGAAGTTTGAGGTTGCTGTGAACTAGGCTGCAGCTCCCACACTCTAGCCTGGGGCAACAGAGGACAAAAGAGTTAAGGATCCTCTTAAAAAAAAAGAAAAAGAAAGAAATGCTATGCTCGGCTCGGGCGCCTGTGGTTCAACAGGCTAAGGCGCCAGCCACATACACCTGAGCTGGCAGGTTCGAATCCAGCCCGGGACCGCCAAACAACAATGACGGCTGCAACCAAAAAATGGCCAGGCGTTGTGGCAGGCGCCTGTAGTCCCAGCTACCTGGGAGGCGGAGGCAAGAGACTCGCTTGAGCCCAGGAATTGGAGGTTGCTATGAGCTGTGATGCCACAGCACTCTATCCAGGGTGACAGCTTGAGGCTCTGTCTCAAAAAAAAAGAAATGCTATGCTCAGCACTTGGGAGGTAGAGGCAATGAGCTGCCTGAGTTCACAGGTTCAAGACCAGCCTGAGCAAGAGCAAGATCCCCATCGCTAAAAAACAGCCAGGTGTTGTGATAGGTGCTTGTAGTTCCAGCTACATGGGAAGCTGAGGCAAGAGAATTGCTTAACCCCAAGAGTTTGCGGTTGCTATGAGCTGTGACACCACAGCGCTCCACTGAGGGTGACAAAGTGACTGTCTCAAAAAAGAGGGGAGGGGATGGGAGGGGAGGGAATAGAGAAAGACAGGCTATGCTGAGATTTAAGGTTAAGCCCAAAGTATTCAAAGGTAAGAGGAGCACTTACTCAAATGATCAGGTCTGGGTTCACATTTGGCTCCATCTCCTATAAATTACTATTCTGTTCCCTCATTTCCTCTTCTACAAATAACATAGCCTACCTCCCAAGTTAACTGTGATGATTAAATACTTTCAATTACTTAACCTACTACCTAGCACAAATACCCATTGTCATCTGTACTATTACAATCTGGAGACAAAAAAGCTAACCATAGAAGTAAATTTTCTTAACACCTGTTAACGCACAGATGTTATGAAAATTATCTAAAATGTCATTATACTTAAGAACTCATGCACATAGAAAAATGAAAGCACATACAGGCCAGTGTGGTGGCTTCCACCGGTAATCCGAGCACTTTGGGAGGCCAATGCTGGAAGATAGCTTATGCTAACAAGTTCAAGACCAGCTTGAGCAAGAGCGAGACCTCCATCTCGATTAAAAACAGAAAAACTTGCCAGGCATTGTGGTGGGTGCCTGAAATCCCAGCTTCTTGGGAGGCTGAGGCAGGAGTATCGCTTGGCCCAGGAGTTTGAGACTGCTGTGAGATATGATGCCACAGCACTCTACCTAAGGCACAAAGTGAGTCTTGTCTCCAAAAAAAAAAAAAAAAAAAAAGCACACATCAAAATACTGGACAAGATCTCTAGTTTACAATTAGCTACAACTACCATAAACACCACCTGAGTTTTGAGACTTGTTTTTTTCCTAGTTTCCCTGCATGTGTCGATTTACATGGTGTTGCTTACAATATGCCCAACAATCCAATTAATTTAGGAAGTAGCCATATTATGGAATACTACGCAACCATAAAAAGTAGTTTGGCAGAGCTCTATTTACTGACAAGTGCTTGCTTCACTGTTAAATGAAAAAAAGTGTGACAAAAACGTATGTGACCTTATTTTGGTTTTAAAAAGTGGTAAGATTTTTGTCTTTTAGTTTATGTAACATCTCCACCATAAATATGTATTACCTGTACAATAAAAAGAAGAGAAACAAAAAGAAAATGCAAATTCTTTGACACACACACACACAAAAAAAAACATCACAGGTAACTTTCTTAAATTTAACATACCAACCAAAATGTTGATTAAAACAGTGATTCCCATCCTACTTGGCCCCTACAAATCCTAAAAGCATCAATCTTCAACAATTTAAAACAGAGACAGTTTCACAAAAACAGTACAACAGTTTGATAAATCACCTTTCTCCAAAGAATACAAAGCATTAAAAGCTATAATTAACTGATTAATCTTCATAACCTAGTCAGTAGATTTAGGGCTGGGATTATAATTTTCACTTTACTGGTAAGGATAAAGTCATTCATAATAAATGTACATTTAAAATAAAGAATTCAAGTCCCAAATATCCCAACTTTTAGTTCATCTAGTAAGCCACATCTGACAAATACACACACAGGGCTGCTGTATCTGCTGTCAACTAATGTAAATTAAGATTCTGCAGTAAGCTTGTAGAAAGCAAAGAAAAAGGCCATCTAATCAAGGTCATTTAGGTATAAAAGGTTGAGCTAGGTAATTAATAGTTTCTCTCCTGGTTCCAAGAAAGCATTTTAGGGACTGGATGGTATTAAACGCACTCAACAAACAAATACCTTCAGCAAAAAAGTCCCTGATGGAGATTCATATTGTGAATTATACTGCATTATACTGAATATTCAAATGTTTGTCTTTACCAAACTTACTTAACAAGCACTTTTCCCCATTACATTCAGTAATAACACGAAGAACACTGTTCTGGGGAATATAAATTGGGATAAAGTTTGAATATGTGACCTCTAAGGCCCCTTCCTATGCTATGATGTATTTATTCTAAATTGTAATATAGATTCAAGGACAAACTTTTGCCTAACACAAGTGGCACTCAGGAAGCAAAAATACACCCCAAGGATAGAATTTCTCTTTACTGACATCTTGGCCTGAATAATTTTTTTGTCATTAGGGGCTATCCTGTACAGTAGGATATTTGACAGCCATCTCTGGCTTCTGTCCACTAGATGCTAGTGGTATCCTCCAAATTGTGACAACTAAAAATGTCTCCAGACATGGTCTAATGGGGGATGGGAGGTTGTCACAGCCATTCAACTGAGAATCATTGCCTGGAAATGAAGATTATAAACACGCAAATACATATCATATACATACGTGTACATATACTCTTTCCAAAAAGCAAAACATCCAGCTGCTTTGAATACTGCAATCAGAAATTACTCCATACCTACAAACGAAAACTTCACTCCTTGTAAATTCCCAAGACAGGACTCCAGACATGCAAGAATAAATAACCTGGAAGCATCCACCTTACAAAAATGTTAAGCTGCAGAGACCCAATGGGAAGGTAGGCCATTTGGCTGGTCAAAAGCTAAATATTACAACAATCGCACTTGCACTGAAAACAGAAGCAAAAATCAGATGGGGAAGAAAAGTTGGCCCAGAATGTGGCTTCTACTAACCTCTTCCTCACCATTACCTCATTACTCTACACAAAGGAAAAAAAGAAAAACAGGAGGAGGAAGGATAGTTAGGGAAGTATCCATAAAGTTGCCAAAATTTCAGCTAAAACTTGAAAATTAGCTAAAATGTTACTATGTAAAAGGCTAGGAAAAGAATGGTAATGTGGTATTCTAGTGAGAGGAAATGGTATAAGAAAATGCAATGTGGGAAAACACAGGACATCCTGAAGGTTAAAAGAAATAAACAATTTGCTTAGAACATAAAGCATATCTGAATAGAGGAAGCAGTATAAAAAACAGGTGCAAAAGCAGTCTGAATCCAAATCATTTATGGGTACCCCTCTCAATAATCAGCCTTTACTCAGAATTAAAGACAGCAAAATGTCACTATAAGTTTTTCAAATGAGAGTGATACATCAGAATTGTGCCTTAGAGAGACTAGTGGGTAGGGTGGATTAAAAAAGAAAAGTAAAAAGGCACCTAAGTGGCAAAGACCAACGAAGAAGCTGTTGCAATAATCCCAACAGAATGCAATGAGAACTTCAACTAAAGTGGCCATCACAGTAACAATGGTCAAAGTGAACCATTGTTCACTGCTCAAGTCTAACTATAAGGGCCAAAAAATGAAATAAACAAAAAATGCTCATGAACACTGAGAAAGCTCTTTTCCTTCATAACACCTTCTCCTTTTGTGATGAAATCCTTCCATTTATTTCTCACAAAGCTGTTCAAGTTTGGTATCTTATGCATTCCTAACACTATCATAAGCCTAGATCCACACCGGGTCACACCAGGATTATCAAGACAGCTTCCCAAAGATGCCTCAGTCCCCCAAACTATCCTGTACCTTGTCATCTCACTTTCCTACTATAGAAGAGTTCTCTAGACTTTTTCACAAGTCCAAATTATTCAAGATAAACATTAAGTCAGAATCAGGGCAATTCCATCAGGTGATATGAACCCAGAATTCTCCACAGATTCCATTCTTTGCCTATTCTGCTACCTGTAAGGTTTTGTCCCAAAGCTAAATTTTCAATCTATAGCATCTCCACGAAAATTTCTCAAACTCTTCAGATTCATACCACTGTCTCCCTGCTTAAATCATAAAATGCACTTACAGACACCACTGTCCAATTCAAATTATCTGAATTTTCCCTAAAGTGTCAATTTATTAATTTTATTTCTAAGACAAGTAAAATTCCTTAGTAGCATCACTCTTTCACATGCTAACTTTATCTGGAGCTTGGTACAGAGTAAGCACTGACTCGGCTAGAAGTAGTCAAAAAAGGCTCTGTAAAACGGGCCTTCAAGTATAAGTTAGATTTTGCTAAGAGAAAGGAAATTCTAATCAAGAAATTGACAGTCAAAATACTGGGAAGCACAAAGAGATGATCCATAGAACAACTTGGGTGAAGCAGGTACATCATTTTATGTACAGCTTCTTAAGGACAAAGAGAAAAAGAACAGCTTGAAGTGATTTGTGATTAAGTACTGGAAGACACATTATGGTATGCACTGGAAAGTATTTCTTTTACACATACACAAATGTAGACTTGTATGGAATACAGTGGGAAGGGGAAAACAAATTTTTTATTATAAAACAAATGTAGGTCCTTAAGCTTTCCTAGGCCAACAGGGCTTCTTAACTGGAAAAGTTTCATAAATACTAAGAGTCATTACTGACCAGAGGATAGGCTATTTATGTTGTTCACTAACATTAACTGACCTTTTACCAAGTCAGTTACTGTGCTGAGTATTTTACATACATTGTCTCATTTAATCCTCACAATAACAATGTAAAAGGGTGGCGCCTGTGGCTCAGGGAGTAGGGCACTGGCCCGAAGGTGGCGGGTTCAAACCAGGCCTCGGCCAAACTGCAAAACAAAAAAAATAGCCAGGCGTTGTGGCAGGCGCCTGTAGTCCCAACTACCCAGAAGGCTCAGGCAGAAGAATCACCTAAGCCCAGGAGTTGGAGGTTGCTGTGAGCTGTGTGACGCCATGGCACTCTACCAAGGGCGATAGAGAGACTCTGTCTCTACAATAAATAAATAAATAAATAAACAAACAAACAAACAAACAAAAACAATGTAAGGTAAATACTATTGTCCTCATTTTACAGATGTGGAAACTTGACACTCAGAGAAGTAAAGTAATTTGCCCACGACTACTAAGTTGCTGAGGCAGGCCCTCTAATTCTAGGCATAAAATGTAAAGGCCTTAATCGCTAGATGCTAGATTTTGAACTTTAGTCCTTACAGCAGTGGTTTTCAACTGGTGTGCCCAGAAAATTTTTAATTATCATTCATTAAATTATTTTTGAAAGACGTTCAAAGCACAATTAGGATACTCTTTTTTTTTAATCGACATAAATTTAAGTATGCCGCGGAAGCTTAACTATAGGTTTGAGTGTGGTTAAGATAAAAAAGGTTGAAAAACACTGCTTTAGAGGGAGGTCAGTGAAGGAATACCAACAATCTACTGAATATCTCAAATAAATATTAAAATGCCTACAGCATTCAAAGCACCACACTAAAGTGATAAGTAACAGTAAAGACAGACATTATTAGTGTGTGATGTGGAATCCTCACACAAGCTGAAGAGATGGGGTCAGAAAAGCTTTCCAAGAGGTAACAACATCTAAAGAACAAGTAGAAAACAAAACAAAAAAGAAAAACAAACAGGAGCCAGCAAAGAAAAACAAACAGGAGCTAGGTGAGTGGTGGCAAGTGACTGTACTCCCAGTTACTAGGGGAGGCTGAGGAAAGAGGATCACCTGAGCCCAGAAGTTCAAGGCCAGGCCCAACACAGAAACCCTCATCTCTAACAAAAAAAAAGACAAAACTTTAAAGAAAGAATGTGTAAGATGTAACATTGCCCACACAACTACTTCATGCATTCCATAATCAAAACCGATTCCCTGTCGGGCACAGAGGCTTACACCTGTAAATCCTAGCACTCTGGGAGGCCAAAGCAGTTGGACTGCCTGAGATCATGAGTTCAAGACCAGCCAGATCAAAAGTGAGAGCCTCTTTGTGGCTCGGCGCCTGTGGCTCAACGGGCTAAGGCGCCAGTCACGCACACCTGAGCTGGCCGGTTCGAATCCAGCCCGGGCCCGCCAAACAACGATGGCTGCAACCAAAAAATGGCCAGGCGTTGTGGCAGGCGCCTGTAGTCCCAGCTACTTGGGAGGCGGAGGCAGGAGACTCGCTTGAGCCCAGGATTTGGAGGTTGCTGTGAGCTGTGATGCCACAGCATTCTATCCAGGGTGACAGCTTGAGGCTCTGTCTCAAAAAAGAAAAAAAAAAAAAAAAAGAGTGAGAGCCTCTTTGTGAGATCCTCTTCAAAAGTAGCCATGCATTGTGGCAAGCATCTGTAGTCCCAGCTACGATGGAGGCTAAGGAAAAGGAATCACTTCAGCCCAAGAGTTTGAAGTTGCTGTGAGCTATGAGGCCATCGCACTCTACCAAGCATAACAAAGTGAAATGCTGTCTCAAAAAAACAAAACAACAACAACAACAAAAAAAAAAACCTATACCCTGCCTCCAATACCCAACCTAAACCTAGGTCCTGCCCCTCAACATTTCCCATGAATTTCCCACGAGTGAAGCATGGTATCAATCACTAGTTTACTTTTTATCATAAATATCTCATTTAAACAACTACTGCCAGATAGGAGTAACAGAAAGGCTATAAGAGTTTATGTTTTAATATTGGAGAAAACTAATAATTGTTAACAGTTTCATTGACACCAAAGAACAGTAAAATATAAATAAAGTGTGATAATGAAGTCCCAAAGGGATTAAGGAAGGATTCCAAAAAGAGATCAAATTATGATTGAAAATTTAAAGAGAGGTCAACAGGCAGAATGATAGGCACATTCACTCCATTCTTAGTGCCACTGTCCTAGTTGAGAACCTCATTGTGTACTACAGTTAATTCAGGCAGCATTATCCCAACTATTCTTCCTTCTTCCTGTCTCTGCAAGCCTCCAATCTAGCATCCACTAAATGATTATGAGAAAAAGAGGAAGGGGGGGAAGAGTGGGAAGAAACATAAATCTGACTATGTCATGCTTAAAATCCTTCAGGGTATCTAAAGTAAGGATGAATCCAAACTTCCCACAAAATATATACTGTGCCCTTTTTACATTCAACCTCATCTTCACTTCACAACCTCATAGCTTTTCTATGCCCCCGTACCTTTACTCATGCTCTTTGCTCTCATAGTTCACCTCCAAGGTTACATGTTCTTTAAGGTATTCCCCATTCCCTCAAATTAAGCTGCGGTTCCTCCCTCCCTCTAGGTTCTCATCTGCACTCCCATGACACCGTAGGCAATAGCTCATATACCAATAATACATGCTCACAATTTTTTCTGCCCCCTAGACTAGGTACTACCTAAAAAGAAGGTTGTGGCTTGTTTTATCTCTATCGCCTACACAGTATAGTGCCTGGAAAACAGTGGACCAATGCCATTAAGTAACCTGAGCATTCCATGCTGAACACTTCAGATGGAGAACTACTGTATTAGGAAGTTAAGTATAGGGATGCCTGATCATAACGTAACCAACAAAGAAGCTAGCATCAACTATACCTAGGAGAGACTTCATCTACCTCAAGTCTGAGTTATTTTCATGGCCAAGCACCTGCACACAGACTAACAAACTTTTAAAGTATACTTTTTAAGCGATCAAATTTAGTTACATAGCATTTTGAAGACAATAGGCATCAAAATCTTAAGATGAAATTACCTCAACTTTTACCCAGTAATTACACTTCTAGAAATCTATCCAACAGAAATATTCTCACGGATACACAAATTATATACACAATTCTTTCAAAGAATTGTAACATAAAAAAGAATCCCGGCTTGGCGCCTGTGGCTCAAGTGGCTAAGACGCCAGCCACGTACACCTGAGCTGGTGGGTTCAAATCCAGCTTGGGCCCGCCAAACAACAATGACAGCTGCAACCAAAAAAAACGGCCGGGCATTGTGGCGGGCGCCTATAGTACCAGCTACTTGGGAGATGGAGGCAGGAGACTCGCTTGAGCCCAGGAGTTGGAGGTTGCTGTGAGCTGTGATGCCACGGCACTCTACCCAGGGGGACAGCTTGAGGCTCT
>CAUYRH010073963.1:0-18875 GCA_963574655.1 Perodicticus potto
TGTCTCCCTGTGTCCCCAAGGGGAAGTTCCTGGGTAGATCCCACCTGCCAGAGATGCCTGAAGTCCTCTCTCCCCAGTCTCACCGTGCCCAGCCGCAAGGAAGCTGTTACTCGGCTGCCATCTTGCTCCGCCTCCCCCCCAACACCATTTTTAAAAGAGACTCCCATTGTGTGTTTTTGGCTCTTTGTCAAAGATCAACTGACCATAACTGCTTGGGTTTATTTGTGACTTTAATTTTCTATTCCATTGGTCTATGTTTCTATTTTTATGCCACGACGATGCTGGTTTTATTACCATAGCTTTGTAGTACATTTGAAGGCAGGTAGTGTGATATCTCCAGCTTTGTTCTTTTTGCTCAAGATTGCTTTAGCTATCTGAGTTTTTTTTTGAGACCAAGTCTCACTATGGCACCCTAGGTAGAGTGCCGTGGTGTCACAGCTCACAGCAACCTCAAACTCTTGGGCTTAAGCAATTCTCTTGCCTCAGCCTCCCAAGAAGCTGGGACTACGGGCGCCTACCAGAATGACCAGCTATTTTTTTGTTGCAGTTGTCCTTGCTATTAGGCTGGCCTGGGCCGGATTCAAACCCACCAGCCTGGGTGTATGTGGCCAGCACTCTAAGCATTGAGCTATAGGCGTGGCCTATCTGAGATTTTTTATGGCTCTGTACAAATATTAGGATTGTATTTCCTATTTATATAAAAAGTATCTTTGGAATTTTGACAGGGATTGCATTGAATCCGTAGATCACTTTAGGCAATATGGACATTTTAACAGTATTAGTTCTTCCAACTTATTTGTGAATATAGGTTACATTTTCATTTATTTGTGTCTTCTTCAATTTCTTAATCCACAGAATGAGAAAAAATATTTGCAACCCATACATCTCATGAAGAGTCAATTTCCACATTTCACACAGAGCAATGAGTGAGATTCTGTCTCAAAAACAACAATAGTTAGTTTCCAAAACATATAAGGAATTCAAATAGCTCAAACAGCAAGAAAACAAATAATTTAAATTTATAAATGGGTAAAGGACCTGAATAGACATTTCTCAAAAGAAGAATGGCCAACACTTCTATGAAAAAATGTTCAACATCAGTAATCCTCAGGGAAATGCAAATTAAGAACAAAATGAAATATCTCCTCACACCTGTCAGGATGACTATGATCAAAAATACAAAAGATAGTAAGCATTGGCAAGGATGTGGGGAAAAGGGAGCACCTGTACCCCTGTTGATGGGAATGTAAATTAGTACAGCCCTTATGGGAAACAGCATGGAGTTTCCTCAAAAATCTAAAAATAATATGATCCAGCACTTCCACTTTTGAGCGTATATACAAAGAAAATGAAATCAGTATATTAAAGAGATATCTGCACTTCCAAGTTCACTGCAGCTTTACACCGAATGGACATGATGTGGAAACAACCTGTGTCCATCAATAGATAAGTGGATAAAGAAAATGTGAGATATATAGATTTATATATGTGTGTGTGTGTGTAACATATGTGCAGCTCGCAAAAGAGGGCCTGTGCCTTCTGACTCTGTAACTGTCCAAGTTATATTTCCCTGCTATTTTTATGCCATCTTTGTTATCATGCCAGTATGGGAAGTAGGGCATATCTGCTCCCTGAATAATCACTGTTTTGACGTGAGCACCCATGGTGTGGTTAGTTGACCATAAATTCCTCAAGAATGAAAGCATCGTTGATTAAAAGTGTTCTAGGTAGAAATACTCTAAGTCCATGGGGTAGAAACATGAGGGGGAACCCTGCCACATGGCTACAGACACTGGGACGCTGCCCCTTCCCTGAAAGAGCAAGCTGCCACCTGCTAGTTACTGCAGTTGAGGAAGGAAAATATTCACTTTCTATCCCCACGTGCCTGGAAAGCTGCCAAGGCCCATGGTGCACAGCGTGTGCTGTAGACAGTACAGAAGAACGAAGTCTTGACCTGAGTTCAACTCATACTGGATCCTGTGGTATTGCGGACACACGTCGAGGTAATTTTGTGAGTCCCAGAACACAACTGGGACTAGTCGCACATAGTAACATGCAGGGTTCTGACATTAACTTCCTGTTGTGCGATGAACATTATTTTGATAGAAAAAGCCAGAAAGCAGGATGTTGCTTGAATTCCTGATTCTCCAAGTCGTTTTAAAAAGTAATACTGCATTCATGGGGCAAATTTCAGAGATTAACACCATAATAAAGTTTGTGAAAAATAAAGGTATCGTCACCCCTAACATATTTCATTGAACTCTCCTTCGTGACTAGAACAGAAACTGTAAAGATCTCAGACAATGGTCCAGGAATAACACGTTTTACCAGTGAAGCTGTTCAAATTATAATATTTTAACTGGAGTGAATCAGTGTAGTGCTTGGCACCCACTATTTAGCTATTGAACTACATTTTTCCCTGTATTATCAACAAAGATAATAATTGTTTTATGCAGTTTTCTTCCAATATATGCAGTATGTGTGCAATATACTTTTAGTTTCTTTACTCCAGGCTAAGTTTGCTCTCTTATTATCTTTCAATATACTGTTTTGAGAGACTTTGATTATGTGACTTACCCATAGCACCTCACACCAGGGCGTTATAATTGTGTCATCACACTGACTGGATCTTGAAGGTAAGATGCAACAAACAGACTTTGTAAGACCCATGCCTATTCCGGGGAAATAAGTCCTATAAAAACAGTTCGGGGACCTGACACATCAGTGAAGTACCCAAGGACACACGAAAAAAAAAGAATCAAATACAAACGCATTTAGAAAAATGAAAAGAAAAAAAAAAGACTTCTTGTAGAAGTGCAAGAGAGTCAGGCTTCAGAAGACTCAGCGAGTCAGAACATAGCAGGCATTTTAATGGGAAAATCTCCTGCAAAACTGTCAGGCCTAATGAGCTTTCACCTACCTGTTTATGACGGAGAAAGAATAATTTTCTCGCATGTTATCGCCCCACAAAGACACCACATGTCTTCCGATATCTTCAGTTATTAGAGGTCTGGGTTGAAAATTTCTTTTTGTTAGGGAATCAGCAACTGACAGGAAATTCTTGTAGTTTTGTCATTTTTGGTGTATTTTCTGGTCTCAGGGCATGAAGCTTTTTTTTTTTTATTTGTCGTGAGATACATAGCCATGGCAGAGGCAAGGAAAGGTGTCAGTTTTGCCCCATACGTAGCCCACAACAGGAATCGTGGCTTCCATCTCTGTTTTCTTGGCCTTAATAGCTTTGGAGGTTCTGGTGATGAACTTTCACTGGGAAACACGGGCACGGAGGCAGCGAGCTCAGACTGCCCCTTTGGGGTTCGGCAGATGGAGAGGTTCACACTAGGGCCCCTGGCGCTGTAACTTTCAGCCACGTGTGGCTGAATTGACATCTCTCCATTCTGTTCCTGTAGTTGGTGGGGCTTTGTCATTTCCCTGGTTCAGGACCTGTGTAAACAGAATAAACACAGAAATACTGGGTATTGACAAAGGAAAGTGACTAGCTATCCTGAACTGTCCACCTTTGCCCTTGCAAACCCACCCTCCACTGTCTGCACGCACCTGTGCCCAGGATGTGCTCCTGGGAAAAACTCCTCCTGAGCGCCCTGGGCTTCTGGCTTCCAGCTGGCTTGCGGTGGAAGCAGGGAGCGCGCGTCTCACCCCACCGGGTCCCTCCCCACCGGGCTCCTGGGCAGGTGGGGCTGCTTTCCTCCGGTGGGAGCACAGCGTGTTGTGCCCTTGCTGAGGTCTGCAGCCCCTCTCTGGTTGTGCAGCAAACCTGCGGGGCTGTTTGCTCTCTGTGGCTGCTGCTCCTGGGTGCTGTGCGTTGTTGACCCCATCAGCTCCCCAAGTCACTATAAGCTATTGTTTTTATTAAAACTCTCCTCAGCATGCCACCTGTTTCCATCAGGAGACTGATTGAAACCATCATAATATCAAGAAAAAACCAGGATACGTAAGTAACCATTAAAAAAATAATAATAATAACAAAAACACTCTCTGACCACCTAGAGTCTTCTGAGCTGTCCTTCGCCAGATTTTCATTCGGATGGGTTGGAAGGACCTAAGACCAGAGGGAGAGTGCAGAACTGAGGAGACCAGCAAAGTCCAGTGGTCACCCCGGGCCGTCACGGACCGTAATACAGACTGGTTTCCATCTGGCTTGAGGAATTACTTTCATGGGTTCTTGTCTCTTGTTTTAACCAAACATGTACAACATAATCACTTACCAGAATCTGGTTTTGATAGTCAGGGGCTCTAGTATCTAAAGAGGCAGGCAGCGTAACGCTGGGTCACACCGTGCTCCCCAGGCAGGAAAGGAGAGGCTGCAGATCTGGGGAGAGACACAGGGATCTCTTCTTTCTCCATTGTAAAAAGACAGCTCAGAGATGCTGGTCAAGGATGAATAATAAAAAGAATAGACATTGAGGAATGGAGAGTAGAGATTCCATGGTGCAAAGAGGGCAGGGCAGATTAGACTGTGTGATACGTAATGCTTCGCTCTCACTCTTTACTGGCTTAGCAGAAGACGCAGTAGCAGGGCTGGAGGCATGTTGAAAAGAAAGATTAAGCAAAGCCAGGGTTAGAACCAGTAATACTATACTTTGTGAAATGAGGAAATGAATCTTATGTAATTACAGAAGACTTTATTTTCTGATGTTTGGTTTTCTGTAGCATGAAGTATGATATTTTGTTATACTGTTCCTACAACAGCATCTGATATATAGTAAGTTATCCATAGGTATCAGCTCCATGGAAGAATGGCATTTCTTTTTTTTTTTCTTTGAGACAGAGCCTCAAGCTGTCACCCTAGGTAGAGTGCTGTGGCATCACAGCTCACAGCAACCTCCAATTCCTAGGCTCAAGCGGGTCTCTTGCCTCTGCCTCCCAACTAGCTGGGACTACAGCCCACCACAATGCCCGGCCATTTTTTGGTTGCAGCCGTCATTGTTGTTTGGCGGCCCAGGCTGGATTTGAACCCTCCAGCTCAGGTGTATGTGGCTGGCACCTTTGCCCGTTGAGCCACAGGCGCCGAGCCGGAAGAATGGCATTTCTATTTAAAATTGTGGAAGTGAGCCGAATAATTCGTGTTGTGATCAGCAACCTGTGTCACATTATAAGAAAGATCAGTGGTTATGTAAAGTAGTTGACTTTACAGAAGTCATGTTTGTTATGGCAGAAGTCATTGTTATGGCAGTTGACTTTACAGAAGTCATTCTGTTTGTGATGGTAGAAAAGGAGTTAGAAAGAACTGCCCTCTCTCATGCATATCCAAAACTCTGAGAGGCTGCGAATATATGCCAGGCACACGCTGGCTGAGGGGAAACAGGGAGGTAGAGGGGAAAGTCTTCCTTCTTGTAACTCAGAGAAGGATAACCAAGGAAGTTTTCCATTTTCTCTTCATCGTTAAAAGGCCACACTCGATTTCTTTCTTATTCTCATCTGCCTTCTGCATCCGTTAGCCTCATCGCCCTGGACGACATGGTCACTAAGGACTTGTTAATCAGAAAGCCAACAAAAGATCATTGCAAAGTACAAAGCCATGGTCCTTTGCTCCAGCAATCCCATAAAGTGATAGAAATTTCTTATTTTTACATTCCCTTTACATATGTTTTATTTCTTCCACTGTAATCGCACACACGTGATTTCACTAAGGACGCACGAGCCCCTTCTGACCTAGAGGTGTGGCCCAGCTGTGGGTCTCCTCATCCTCCAGGGAGAGCCGGGTTGTGCTCATTGTTCATTAAGAGATTCTGAGCAGAGCCCACATCCTGCCCGTGTGGTCACTGAGTGCCCTGCCACGCTCTTCTGTCTTCTCGGGGTCACACTCATGCAAAGATATTTAAAAATAGAAGAAGAACATAGTTCAGCTAAATACCTTACTTGCAGGAATAAAAATCATTTTGCAATGTTTTTGGCAAGAATGCCTTTAATTTACCACATTTCTCTGAAATGGATCTCTCAGTTTGAGGTATTTCTTAGTAGCCTGGGAGGTGAAGTTCTATCTGAATCTCAGGATGCTGCAAGCTTACATGTGTCCTCAGACAAGTATTCTGAATGCTATCCTGATGTAACGCAGGCATTTTAAAGAATAAAATGTCACTAATAAAACAGATAATTTACTCTCTTACTTTTTACTGTCTCAATTCTTATAGAATATTATTTCTAAGATAATTCCTCCAGGGCATTTAGATTTATCATATCCTACAAACCACAGTTTTGTACAATAGTACTTTTAAAGATGCCTTACCTAATTATTTTAAAACGCTTAATAAATGTTGAAATTCAAGAGCTGTATAGTCCCAAGTCTAGGAAGGACAGTGTGAGTAACAACTGCTGTACATGTTTCTTCAAGCTGGCAGAGTTCTCGATTCTGACCCTACAATAGCGTCTCAGGTGGGGGGGGAGGGGCTTTTTAAAAATGCTGGAGCCTGGGCTCTGACTACACCAGAATGCCTGGGGGTAGAGGAGGGGACTTCTGGTGATTTTAATGTGCATCCAGAAATGGTACACTTTGCTTTTATTTAACAAAAGTGAATCAAGAGATTAAATTACGTTTTAATACCCAAAACTCTTATCAATTTTTCATAAGAATACCACGGTCACAATCTCTTCCATTGGTGTGTGCAGGGAGGCTGGGAACAGGCATTCTCTGACAGGTAATTACCTTCCATGGAGAAGATAAGGTTGTCGATAGCTGGAAGGTAGAGAGTGCAGGCCAGGTAGCCAGGTTTATCTGAGTTCCTCTGCTGTAAGCAGAATCGTGCTGAAAATAGCACAATCAAATAAGATACCTTGGTGGGGAGGAGACTGAACCGCTTCCTCAGCACAGCTCCGTTCCTATACATTTATTGGTTTCTATTATCAACTATAAATCAAGTTTGATTTAGGACTATGTTCTGCTTATATCAGGATTTTTCAACTACTCTATCAGAATTCCTTAATATGAATTTATTTTATACAGTTAATTCAAAAAGTGTATTTCTGGGAATATGAAGCAATTATTCTTGTTTTTATTATCTATACACTTATGTGTATATATAAATCATTTTTCTAATTCAAGAATCCATGGAACTGCCTTTAACTGTAGCCACTGAAATGCCAGTAAATGCAGAAGCTATCTGGTTGCATGAGGCTCTCAAATTAAACTCTGTCTTTGCAACATATAAGCTGTCAGATAAATGCACTGACTGATGGCTTTCATAACAAGAGCTTCCACATATACCACTGGGCTTGTGCACTTTGAATAGTCACCTTGTCAAAAGATACTCTGGTTGTGATTTACCCAAAAAGAGTAAAAGTATTCCCAGAATGCATCAAATACAGAGAAAAGTGGAGGGCAGCTCAACCAGTGCCTTCAATGCCCTATTCAATGCCCTAATGTTAATATATTATTGATACCAAGGAGAGTTTACTCAGAAACTGTCAAACAGATTTCTTAAGATAGACAAGAGCCAACAACAGAAATAAGATTAGCCTTTAAGAGACTAAAGTTACACCTAAAGCCCACTGGAAATATTCTCACTAGATTTTGAAACAGGACTTACTCTGTTTCTTAGTCAATATGTTCAAATGAGGAATCGGATACATCCTTGTGGCTTTCTCGTGGGCCTTGCAAAGCTGGATAGGGCGATTCTTGCTTCAGTAAGAACATCTAAAATTAATATCCTCCAGAGATATTTAGACCAAACATGTACTCTTCGTAAAAGGTGTGGACATTTCCCTAGAATGTTAATCATAGCTCAGTTCACAACCCAGTGCCTATCAACTCATGAATGGACAAATAATCTATGGTACACATATACTATGGAATACTATTCATCCATAAAGAAAGATGGAGACTTCACACCTTTGTTTTTACCTGGATGGATTTGGTGAACATCCTCCCAAATAAAGTATCACAACAATGAAAAAGTAAGCATCCAACATACTCAATACTAATAAACAAAAGTAGATGAAGAAGCACATGCCCACACAAGAGAAAAACACAATTAAATTCAAGAAGCAGGGAGGAGAGAGGAGGAGGGGGGTTGGTAAGCTCTCACCTAACAGGCACAAGGGGCAGACAGCACATCTCCTGGGTGAAGGGCTCAGCTATGCTGGGACGTTACCTAACTAATCCTAATGCAAACAATGTAACCTAATCGTATGTGCACTCATATTAATGGGAAATAAAAACAAAAGAAAGTGCCCCATTAAAACTTGAAGTGCTGTGAGGGAGGGGTGGGGAAAAGAAGAGCAGGGAGAGGGAAGGAGCGAGGGGGGTGAGGTCTTGGTGTGTGCCACACCTTTTGGGGGCAAAACACGATTGTAAGAGGGACTTTACCCAACAAATGCAATCAGTGTAACATGGTTTCTTGTACCCTCAATGAATCTCCAACAATAAAAAAAACAAAAAAACTTGAACTGCTGTCTGGGCACCTGTAGCTCAAGCAGCTAAGGCGCAAGCCACATACACCAGGGCAGGTTCGAATCCAGCCCGGGCCTGCCAAACAACAATGAAAACCAAAAAATAGCCGGGCATTGTGGCAGGCGCCTGTAGTCCCAGCTACTCAGGAGGCTGAGGCAGGAGAATCACATAAGCCCAGGAGGTGGAGGTTGCTGTGAGCTGTGTGACTCCATGGCACTCTATCCAGGGTGACAACTTGAGGCTCTGTCTCAAAAAAAAAAAAAAAAAATTGAAGTGCCAGATATTTCTAATTGTTAATTCTATAAGAATAAAAAGACTTGGCAGACAGACTTACCATAGCAGACAGAAAATGAGTGGCAGTAGGTGGACCAAGAAAATATGAAGGAGGCAATTTTTTCCTTCGGGTAGTATAAGAATATATAACTTAGTAATAAAAGCAGGTTTCAGAAGAAAACTTTGGCATTATATGTGAAGATATGTAAAACAATGTACTTAGCACTATTCGGCTTGTAATGTGGACCCACAGAGAGGAGCCAAGTCAGGATTATGTTCCCGAACTGTCAAGACTATGTTGTGAAAATTATAAGGATGATGATGATATTTATCAGGTGAATGCTATGAATAAGCTCTGTTCTAAGAACTTCACTGCTGTTACCTCCTTTTACTCCCCATAACAACTCTACAAGGCAGGAATTGCCTTATAATATCTCCTTCTGGTAGCTCAGGGACATTAAATGGCTGGCCCAAGGCCACACAGCTATGAATGGTAGGGACAGAAATAAAACCCAGATAGCAACCCTAAATTTATGCTACGCTAAATAGCAAATATATTGTCGAAATATCTGCACTCTTTCCTGCTTTCAAAAAACACAGCAAAATTTCACACGCGAGGTTTCTGCATATACTCTAAAACTGGTCATGTCTGGATGTTCTTAATTCCAACAAATGGCATTTTCTCTCCTAGGGCAGCACTGCCTCCTCAGAGCAGCTGACCACACCTCCTGCTGCGCTCAGCCTCTCCCCCTCCTCCACCCGCTCCCTCCCTCACCTCACAGCTTGCTACAGACTATTGTTATGCAAAGGCAGCCCATATCCAGAAGCCTAGCATCTTTCCTGGCAAATGTCCCTCTTGCAGTATTCAGGCAAAGCCTGTTATTATTAGTAGTAGAATCTGGCATTCTGGCAAGTTACTTAACAAGGCCCCAAGAAGTAATGTGCTTGTGCAGATGAAAGCATTTCCCCTCTGTCCCATTTCAGGCCATGTATTTTCATGTGTTCTCCTTCAAGGGACAGGGTTAATGCTCTTGGAAGTGTCCTCTTCTTAACTGGATCAAAGGAAAGGCTATGCAATCTGTCCTCACCACCATCATTCCGGGCTCACAGATGTGGCATGTACAAGGTCACAGAGATGGGGGAGCAGGTTAACGCACCCGTGGGTCCATCCGTGCACCCTGGGCCGTGCATGGTGAAGCCCTGTGCCCACCTCTCAGCAAGCACACTGCATGCCCTGCGGACAGCTGCAGACATCTCTTCACAGTCTCACTGCAGGCTGCTTTCCTGGGGATTTAAGTTAGGATAAAGATTTCAAGGGCGCTGTGCTCTTACTCAGCTTCCACTCATTCTACACATTCATTGAGCATGTACTAAGGGCTTAGCAACACAGCCCCGGCCCTCAAGATGCTCGGACATGACTGATTGGCTACAGAGTCACTCCTAGGTGCCTTCTGGACACAGAAGAGACCATGGAAGCCTTCCCTCAAGAGGCCACTTGGCGCTGAGTCTGAAGGAATTGAGAGTAGCAGCCAGGACCCTAAGGGACAGATGCTGTCCAGATGAGGGCAGAGCAGGTGGAAGGCATAAGAAAACATGACCTGCGGCCTGAGCGGTGGTCACACCTGTAACCCCAGCCCTCTGGGAGGTTGAGGCAGGAGGATTCCTTGAGCTCAGGAGTTGGAGACCAGCCTGAGCAAGAACGAGAACCCCCCTCTACTAAAAATAGAAAGATCAGCCAGGCGTTGTGGTGGACACCTGTAGTCCCAGCTACTTGGGAGGCAGGAGGATCGTTTGAATCAGGACCTGCTCAAGAAACCTGAAGAGGCTGAAGAAAGACAGGATGACAGGATGACAGCAGGGACTAGATCTGAAAGAAGTTACCTTGGACGTGACCAGGAAGCCCTTGAGGAACATTACCGGGGAGAAGATGGCAGTCTCAATGGCACAACTGTGCGATAAATACAGATCCTGTGCTGAAAAGACTGAGGCTTGCAAAAAGCATTTGATAGGACTATTATTTTGGGCTGTGATAAAACCACATTGAGAGTTTAAACTGGAAAAGTCAGTAGCAGTGATGGATTTAAGCATAGCAATTAACCAATATGTGGGACCAAAGAGCAAGGTTGCCTCTTGGGTAGATTTGGTAACTGAGTGGGAGATGGAGCCAGGAAAAGAGGGTTTGAGGACTGAGGAGAGAGAAAGTGTCATGACAACTTCAGTTTAGGATACAGGGAGCTCAGAATGTTTGTAAGATGCTGGGATGAACCTGAAAGATTGTGTCTAAAGTGGAGGAAGGAGGGCAGCATTGGAAAGAGAAATCTGGAAATGTTTTGTAATATATTACAAATGAAGTCATGGGGGTAAATATGGTGGGCCAAATAGATGTTTTCTTATAAAGGTGAGCTCCAAGGCCAGACCCCAAAGGAACACCAGCATTTATAGAGCGCCGAGAAAGACAAGGCTAAGAGAGACTGGGTGGGAAATAATGGTGGGAAGACAGCCAGACAAGTGTCATAAAAAGACAGGGAGGCCTTCCAATTTTTGCTCAAATGTGTAAAACAGTTGGAAGTCTTCCTTAAAATAAGAAAAAGTTGGATGAACTGAAAATTGGTTACTTTTCTTGAATTCACTAGAAAACCGAGGTCACAGAGAAAGTCACGACCACAGAATCGGGATCAACAGGCACATCCGGAGAGGCGGGGCACTTGAGATTTGCTTCCTTCGAAGCCAGACGTGAGATGAAACTCTCAAATAGCAGATGTGATGCCTCGTCAGAGACTGAGATCCCCTGGGGGCAGCATCTCTGCAGGCTCTGCCTCTGGGCGCCCCACTAGGTCATCATAGGGTGGGGTCACAGGAACTCCCAGCATGGCCCTGGCAGTGGCAGTGTCCATCACAGGGCAATTGTGAACCCTAATTCTTGTTGGGCAAAGGTACCTCTGCCCCATGCAGGCTTCCCCAGCCTTCCTGTCTCCTCAAAGGAATTAAAAATGTTCTTTTTCATCTTCCACAGTTAATGGAAGAGAGAGCATACAAGAAACAGACTGGGAGTGCTGGAGCCAGGAAAAGAACTGAGGGTCAAGGAGTAAAAAAGACTGATGCCTTGGCCGCGAGTGCCGTCTCCCCAAGTCACAAGCCCAATGAAAGACTCATCCGTAATCCTAAGAGTAGAGAGTACCTTCTTCCTCAAACAGCAAGTGGCAAGTGCAGCACCCTCCGTCAGTAACAGGGGGTCACAGTCTGAAGCCTGCCAGTCCCACGCTCGCTGGGGAGCAGTGAAGAAGGAAATCCCGAACCCCAGCGGGGAGGGAACAAGCCCCTCAGTAATGTAAAGCTTCTGCTACCTACATCTGTATCACACATTAGCCTCGGCCCGATGGATACTCAGGTTACACCCTGCAGGATTTATCCCGGTGCACTAGGTGCTATAAAACACGGACTGGTTTCTACAATATGAAACCCATCCCGATAGTCGACACAAAACAACGATCAGAAGCCGACGCAGACATGACCCAGATGCGAGAATTACCAGAAGAGGAATTTAAAATCACCACGACAGTAAGACTGTCATTGAGACTTTTTTCCCATCAAATCTTGTATTGAAATTTGATTCCAGGGAGGGGCCGACACTGTAGACAGAAGCGGCCAGACTGCTGCTGTCTGGAAAGGACTGCACACCGTCCGCAGATGCTCAGCTGCACACGGACCCCAAAGGGCTGCACACCATCCACAGATGCTCAGCTGCACACGGACCCCAGAGGGCTGCACACTGCACACACATGCTCAGTTGCACACGGACCCCAGAGGGCTGCACACTGCGCACAGATGCTCAGCTGCACACAGACTCCAGAGGGCTGCACACCATCCACAGATGCTCAGCTGCACACGGACCTCAGAGGGCTGCACACTGCAGGTGCTCAGCTGCACACGGACCCCAGAGGGCTGCACACTGCGCACAGATGCTCAGCTGCACACGACACCCAGAGGGCTGCACACTGTCCGCGGATGTTCAGCTGCACACGGATCCCAGAGGGCTGCACACTGTGCACAGATGCTCAGCTGCACACGGACCCCAGAGGGCTGCACACTGCACACAGATGCTCAGCTGCACACGGACCCCAGAGGACTACACACCGTCCGCAGATGCTCAGCTGCAAACGGACCCCAGAGGGCTGCACACTACGCACAGATGCTCAGCTGCACACGGACCCCAGAGGGCTACACACTGCGCACAGATGCTCAGCTGCACACGGACCCCAGAGGGCTGCACACTGCGCACAGATGCTCAGCTGCACACAGACCCCAGAGGGCTATACACTGCACACAGATGCTCAGCTGCACACGGGCCCCAGAGGGCTGCACACTGTCCGCGGATGCTCACCTGCACATGGACCCCAGAGGGCTGCACACTGTCCGTGGATGCTCAGCTGCACACGGACCCCAGAGGGGTGCACACTGCGCACAGATGCTCACCTGCACATGGACCCTCTTCAGAGAGCTTTGTTGATCATCAGAAATCAGTGGGAGACACCCAGAATGAGGAAGATGTAGACAGGGAGTTCCACCCACCAAGATCGGAGGGTCCCTGGTAAGATGGCTGCATATGGGTCAGTGATAACGAGAGAACCCCAGGGTTCCCCACTCCCTAGTCAGGCACTGGGCTCAGCTGTGGATCCCCACCACCCTACCACGGGGCTCTGTCTGATCAGGGAGCTGTTTAGGGACTACCTGGTGAAGCTGCAGATTAGCAGGGCCTCCTGCTGGCCTCTGTTCCCGGTTGCTGCAGTTGGTGCCACTCTGAGCTCTTGTGTCCAGAGCTCCCAGTCTATACAGGGATCAGCTTCACTCCAGTAGTGTCGACATTGCCCCTTGTCAGGCTGATGAGGGAGCATGGGGAGCAGACACACTCACATACCCCTGACCGGGCACCAGGAGCCCCCACCAGGGAACTCTGGCAGAGACTGAGGGGTCCCACAGCAGCAGCCTTGGCAGGACCAGGGAGGGAGCCTCTGCTGTCTAGTATCCTGGCCTCCACAGCCCCATACCCAATGTACAGAGCAAGCCCTGGGGACTGTGAGCTGCCTCACCATGGTCCACACTCCTGTAGACCTGAATTCTATGCAGCAGGCCACGTTCCCCAGTCTGGCAGGCTAATGGGTAGGATACTCCCTGACACACAACCCTGCATGCTCTGCAGTGGGCCGTATACCCTGGACCTGTGTGGTCCAGCATCCCCCTACCCCCATAGACTTACATGCCATGTAGCAGGCCACACCTTTTGATTTTATGTGCCAGCTGGAGGGCTACACCCATGCAGCCTGAAATAACAGACCACCAAAGCAACCCCCCTTAGCCCTAGGCACCGGGCTAGGCAACCCCCCTTAGCCCTAGGTATACCCCCAGGGCACTGTTAGATGACAAGCCTACAGTCTAGCTCTGCACTATAAACATGCTAGGCTACAAGCCACCCTGCCACATCCTGCCATTACATGTAGTCCTAGGTGGAGCAAACACCCACAGCCATTGCACCTGGGGTCACTGCCTGGATATCCTTGCCTAACAGCCACTCCCACCACAGCAGAGAGACCCAGGCAGAGCAATCTCCCACAACATCAGCCTCAGTGAACAGCAACTCACCCAGCCCCCTGCCTGAGCTTCTAACAGTGGCCTGGGAACCAACTCAGCATGAAGATTTCCAGCACTGGCCCAGATCCTACCTGCTCAGGCACCCACCAAAATCCTATTACCACCACCCCCCCACCCAGCTGCCAACAAAAGTCATGCCCACCCATCTCTGTGGAGAGTGACTAACACTGCCTGAACTCCCAGCAGGAGTCTACAGACCAACACACCAATCTGAACAAATGTTCCCCAGCCTCAGCATAGATGGTGACAAACACACAGGGTTGAGTCAGTGCAGGAGAACATCTGTGTTACAGACTTTCAGGTCATCTTCCCCACTTCTGTCAGGTCGACCCTCTAGATAGGACACAAAAGTGTTATCTCCTTTTCATAAGTAGGGAAGTTCCCAGCAAAGGGGAGCAGGTGCACTGACACCTGACATCCCTAAGATGAGAAAAGAAGTTTCAGGTGAGAAGAAACTGCCACCCCAAAAAAAGTTCTGGCAACATGAAAAAATAAGCTAGCTCAATAGCCCTCTTGGATCACAATAAATCCACAGCAATGGACCCCAACCAAAAGAAAACTGTTGAAATATCAGAAATGGAATTCATGGAATATGATGGCAAATAAGATGAATGGAATTAACGAGAACGTTGAAAACTAATATAAAGAAGCCAAAAATATGTTTCAGGACATGAATGGGAAAAAAGAAAAACTTGTTGAAAAGATAGACAGCATAAGAAAGGATATAACACAACTTAAATAGCCATTTGCAGTATTTAGACAAAATACTACAAAAACCTTCAACAACAAGCTGAACCTAGCAGAAGAATCTCAGAATTTGAAGACAAATCTTTTGCACTAACTCAGTCAAAGATACAGAAGAAAGAATAAAGAAGAATGAACTATCACTCAGAGAAATATGGGATTATGTGAAACAAGTGAATATATAAATTATAAGTATCCTAGAAGGAGGAGAAGAAAAATCAAAAAGCATAGAAAACCTATTTAAGGGAATTACTGAGGGTAAGTTCCCTGGTGTTACCAGAGATTCCAATATCCAGATACAAGATGATCATTGAACACCAAGAAGACTCATAACCAAAGGAGAACCCTAAGACACATAGTCATCAACCTGGCCAATCTCAAAATAAGGGAGAAAATTCTATAAGCTGGAAGAAAAAAGCAACAACTAATATATAGAAGAAAACCTATTAGGATAACAACGGAATTCTCTATGGAGATCTTATAAGCCAAAACAGATTGTGGCCCCATTATTAATATTCTTAAAGAAAACAACTTCCAGCCAATAATTTTGTATCCTACAAAACTAAGTTTTGATGGCAAAACAAAGATTTTTTTCAGACAATGAATTTGTCACTACTAGACCTGCCTTACAGGAAATTCTCAAAAGTGCATTATGCAAACAACAGCATGCATAGATACACACCAGGGTAAAAACACCCAAAAGTTATAACTCACAGCTCTTACACAACAATAGCACAAGAAGGAAAAGAAAATAATACAGCATCATCCAACATGATGAACATACCAATACTAACACACAACTGGAATGGACTGAACAGCCCACTCAAAAGATGTAGACTGGCTAAATAGATGAAAAAAATACAACCCAACTATTTTCTGTCTCCAAGAAACAAATCTAAACCACAAGGACTCCCACAGACTCAAGGTTAGGGAATGGGAAATAATATTCCACACAACTGGAAACCAAAAGGGAGCAGGTGTACACTTTCTTAAATCTGATAAAAGAGACTTTAAATCAATAATGGTTAAAAAAAACAAAGATGGCCATTGTGTAATGATAAAGGGAGAAATTCAACAAGAAGACATAACAATGCTAAATATATATGCACCTAACACAGGAGCTGCCTGTTTTATAAAGCAAATTCTCCTAGATTTATGCAAAAAAGTAGAGTCTATCCTAACTACCTGGACTTCAACACCCCGCTGACAGAAGTGGACAAATTATTGAAATAAAAAAATGAATAAAGAAACAGTAGACTTAAAAGGACCCTAGAACCAATGGACCTAATAGACATTTATAGAACATTCTACCCAAAAAGTACTAAATACACATTATTCTCTTCAGCACTAACAACATTTAACAAGATCGATCATATCTTAGGCCACAAATCAAGTCTCAGCAAATTTAAAAAAAAAATCAAAATCATACCACATATTTTCTCAGACCACAGTGAAATAAAACTAGAAATCAATCCCAAGAGAAACAACTCAAAGCCACACACCATCCATCAAGAAAATAAAACAACTTGATGCTGAATGAGTCTTGGGCCAATGATGAAATTAAGATGGAAATCAAAATATTCCTCAAAGCGAATGACAAAGCAGATGCAATTTTTTGAAATCTATGAGATACAGTGAAAGTAGTCCTTACAGCTTATATGCCTACATCAATTTTAAATTTCTACATGAAAAAGACAGAAAGATCACAAATTAACAACCTAATGTCACCTCTTTTTTTTTTTTTTATGAAATCACAGCTGCATACATTAGTGCAATCAAGGGGTACAATGTGCTGGTTTCATATACAATCTGAAATGTTTTCATCAAACTGATTAACATAGCCTTCATGGCATTTTCTTTTTTTTTTCCCCCCAGTGGTAAGACAGAATTTATTTACAGAAAAGAATACAGAAAACACTAAAGCTCCTGGTAGAGAGAGAGAACTCAAGTGAAGAGAGAAAAGCTCTCTCCGTTTCTCTCCCGGTCTTTCCCCATCTCCCCCTTTAGGCTTTTAGTCTCAGGGTATATATAGGTGTATGGGTTCCTTGGCCAGGAAACGAATGAATACAGTCCCTTCTGCCTGGGGCAAGGTGAATGCATGTATCAATGAATGAAGACAGTCCCTTCTGCTGGGGCAAAGTGAATGAATGTATCAATGAATGGACACTGTCCATTCATGCAATTGAGGCCTAGGAAATTCACATGAAATTTACCTAGACAATGTCACCTCTTAAAGAAAAACAAACCAGGGGGGAGGAGCCAAGTTGGCAATCTGTAGCCAGCTTTCCACAGAGGTTCCTGTCCAGAAGGAGAGTTAAAGGACAGAAACTCAGCAAGAAAGCTGATGGTTTGGATCTGAGCCAAAAGAAAAGGTCGAAGAACGCACATCAACCCTGCTGGGGTGACCTGAGACCCCAAGGACACAAACAAAAAAGGTACAGAGCACACCACCAAGCAGACGGGAGTCCCCTCCCCCATGAGAGAGGCTCGCAGTATATTCCATAACTCCATACAAACAAGCGAGCAGAGTTCAGATGTCCTCCCACTCTACCCACCAGGCATAAAACTGTATATACTCTCTACCTGCAAGTTAGAGTTCCTGGTATTACCCTCGACTCTCACCCCAAGGTCTGGAGGCCTGTCCCCCACAGAATCCAGATTCTTGGAGATTTTCTGGAGGGATGTGGACGGGGCACAGACTGTTGCTGATCTGTGCTGATTTTCTGGCTCAGGAGTGGTGAGAGGAAAGTGAGCCGAGAGGAGGCCCAGTTGGAAAGAAGGTCCCCTGAGGCACAAAACAGCAACTGCAACTATAGGAACAATAGCAGGAGAGCTCACACCCCTGGGGATGTTTTGAGGAAACATTGCCAGTCTTCTCGGCAGCCAGGGGAAGCAGGCTGCTTCTCTGGTGGTAGCCACCAGCAGAGTGGACTGGCAACCAAGGTGTGTGAAGGATATGCCTGAGGTGGTACCGGCCAGGACAGAGCACAGGGATTAGAATACTTGCATAGTCAGCTGACAACCAGGGCGAGGCTGCTTTGCTTACCTTCAGACTAACCTGGCCCTCAGGGGATGAAAGCTGAGACAAAGCGCTGGAACTCACAGACTGAGTCAGACCTATTTTCAGCCCCCAGTCTGATCAGGGAAAATAGCCTTGACAGAAATAAATTCTGCAAACTTGTTCTGTTCCAGCAGTAACATCAATCAGGGACAGGGCTGGAACTGAGTGAATCGCCCTAGCCCCTATCAGGTTGCCAGGCCTCACCTCCCCCTGCCAAACAGTGACAGGGAGTAGCAGACTGGTTGTGGAGCCACAGAACTCACTGTGACCCAGGCAGGCGCAAACCTCTGGAGCATCTAATCATTGGAGGAAACTGGATCACAACTGTTACCACCGACTGAGTGTGACAGAGGGGCAAGGTGGGGAAGGAGGAATCAACCTTCCCAGACTAATCTACTTGCTGGGGGGGTGCCCTCCTGAGCTCACAGAGCACCGGAGTGAATTATACTAGAGTTTCCAGCAGATCCCTGCTATCTAGTGCCAGAGACTTTTTAACTCTTCCATTTGAGATCAGTGTTGGCTAGGACAATTGAGTGGGACCTCTTCAACTGGGCCTATCACCCGAGTACTTGCCAAAGTGGTATCCTGGGTGTGTGGTAGTGGGAAGGTTTGATTTTGCTTTTCCAATTGTTGCCTGTGGGGGGTGCGGTGACTTAACTGCTGGTATTTCTTCACAGCTCAGATTTCAATCCAGAGTAACAGATTCTCTAGGGTAAGACAAAGACCAGCTGAAAATAAGACAGAGCC
>CAUYRH010073967.1:0-30051 GCA_963574655.1 Perodicticus potto
GACCTTCCACTTTTTTATAATGGGTGGTCCAGTCATACTGGAGTTTTCTTTGTGAATTCGTTCTTCAGGGATTGAATTTACTCCTGACAATAAAGTGATACGTTACTAAGTTATTATCGATAGTCAAAAACTGGCCCTATATACTGGGTTCAAACCTGGCCCCAGCCAAACTGCAACAAAAAAATAGCCGTGCATTGTGGCGGGCACCTGTAGTCCCAGCTACTCGGGAGGCTGAGGCAAGAGAATCACCTAAGCCCAGCAGTTGGACGTTGCTGTGAGCTGTGTGATGCCACAGCACTCTACTGAGGGCGATAAAGTGAGACTCTGTCTCTACAAAAAAAAAAAAAAAAATCCAATGATGCTTAAAGAAGAGATTGTATTTTGCATAGTATGGTTGCTGGCCCCAGACACTGCTGCTTAAACATGGGGATCAGCACGTGGGAAACACGTTTTCCGTAAAATTATAATATCCATCCAAAGTTAATTTTCATATTTTAGCTTGGACTTTTATTTACAAAAAGCAATAATTTATCTTCTGGAATCAATCAAATAGTAAATAATGATCCAAAGATAAAAGTATTGTCTGCAATATTAAGAAAGGTACAACTCAAGCTCTAACAATGAGAAGCTGGGTTAAAATCAAGGTTAAAAAACAAATGCTATCACTCTGACCTTAAGTACTTTTGAGCTTCAGTTTTTTCCTCTGTGAAATGTTGACAATGGTAGTGTATACCTTGTGGGTTTGTGTTTAAGGGACCTAATACTTAGTTCTTGAGAAAGCTATTATTACATTTTCTATATACTTTTCTCCTAATTGCATGTTTTGTTATTTTATTATCGATAACATTAATTTAATCATAATAGGTCAGAAAAAATGTCCAAATACCAAATTATTGAAATGCTGTGAAAGACCTTTCAACATGTATCATCCAGCTCATAAAAGCAATCTATGTCTAAAGGTACAGGACTATAGATAATGAATAGTATTCCTGTGTGTAGAGACAGTTCTCAACTGGGCATGACACTGCCCCCCCAGGAGACTTGACGATGTCTGGACACACTTTTGGTCATCACAGCTGGAAGGCAGGTGCTACAAAGCTTCTGCTAAGTAGAGACCAGAGGTGCTGCTAAATATCCCATCACGAACAGGGCAGACCCCACTATAAAGAATTTACTGGCCCAAAATGTCAATAGTGTTGAGATTAAGAAAAGGAAGATGTTAGATAAAACCTTCATAACAGATTTAGAAGGATCCATTGATCAGAGCTAGGTCTACTTGATGAGACAATGTGTAACCTAAGTGTTTTAAAATGTAGTAAAATCACGTACAGTAGACATTCCATAGTTGACTATCTTCTTGCACTGGCCACCTTCTTAAGCTGACCTAATTTTCACAGACCTGACTTGCATCACAAGTATGAATCTGTACAGTAGGCCTAGCTCCTCATGTCAACCATCTCTGTATGTCGACCAGTTTACTATAGTCACTTAGGTGGTCGACTTACAGAGGTTCATATGTGTCACATTACAAAACAAACATCAAGATGACGGAATATTTTTTGTAATGTGGAGAATTCTTTGGAGTCAGGTACACATAGGTACCAACTTATTTATCAAACCAAGACATGCAGGTTGTCCCAGAAGAAGAGAGTCAAAACTTCAAAGACGTTTTCAAACTCCAGGCAGCAACACTTAATTCTGGGTCAGGAGGTCTGGAGAAAGCCCAAGGAAATGACACTCAGGTCTCTACGTCTCCTGACCTTGTGCCTGAACTTGAATCTGATGAATGACGGAGCTCAGGAAATTTCACCCCAAAATAGGACTCTTTGGTATAAATAAAAAAAAAAAACAATAGACTTCCCTTCCCTTCCCTGTTATCTCTTTCCCTGCAGGAAAATAATCAAGACTGTAACCACTGGCCTAAATCTTTTTTTTTATTTATTTATTTATTATTAAATCATGGTTGTGTACATAAATGCAATCATGGGGTATAATGTACTGGTTTTATATACAGTTTGAAATATTTTCATCAAACTGGTGAAACTTACTAAATGTAGAATATAAATGTCTGTACACAATAACCAAATCATTTTAAACATAATACCCATCTCTCAGGTTAATTTATAAGCCAGCCTATTTTCCCCCATCCATTCATTCTCCCAAGTTATCTATTCATCCTCCCTAGCGACCATTTATTGTTCCTAAACAGAATTACCTATATTCCTCTTCTCCCCCTCCCTACTAAAAGGAAGGTATAAAAATGTCTGGATCCCACAGGGACATTGGGTGATCATTCTGTGATTGCACAATTAAAGAAACCACTTCTTCTTTTTTTTTTTTTCAGTATTTTTTATTTCTTTAAAAATGGACCCACATACCACCCAAGTTTAAGAGAGAAAGTTAGGAGGTTTTCAATTTAGTACTTTACCAATTAGACCATCAGATAGGGTTCCTATTTGCATGCAAAGGAGAAATCTTTTCCCTTATACTTTATGTAAAAAGTCTTCAGAAATGATCAAGGAAGCAAGGGCAGAGAGAAGCAGATTAAGTCAGTTGCACACATATTATTATCTAGATACTAGCTTAAACTCAGGAGAACCTCAATATGCTAACAAAATCTGGGACATTGATGCTAAACTGTTTTGTTTAAAACTCAAATATGCTTTGTTTACTCAAGCACAGTGAATTGGAGGTCTAAGGAATAACTATGATTAAATATGAAATAACAAGCTGAGAATGCCTGGAAGAAACCACTTCTTATTAATCTGCCTTAATTGTGAGTTGACCCTTCAGAGAATTTTCAGGGGGACAGGCGAAGTTTCCTTTGACCCCCACATTAAAAAACTCACTGCCAACCCCCCAGATGAGAAAACCAAAGAGAAAAAGTGACATAATGAAGATCAATCAGTAGGACAGGAAACGCAACAGAGGCCATGTGACCAGAGCCACGGAGAAACATGTACCATGTAAGTCAAAAATGCAACCTCAGGTGCCAGCCTGCCTCGCCTCAAATATTGATTGCAAAATGTACCTGCGGTGCGGCCTTGAGAAGGTCATCTGGGACAATGGTAACAGCATCTAGCACAATGGGATGTTGAGAGGATCAGATGAGTTACAATTAAACATCACAGAAGAGTGCCCAGCACATAATAAACATTTAGTACATGACAGATACTCTTCACAGAGCACTTTGTGGTAATTGCTTATTTCTCTCTCTTTAGAGTGGAAGTTCTGGGAGGGGTGGGCCCATTTTGTGCAATCCTCTAATTACAGTAATTGGATTGTGGTGAGCACACAGCAAAATACTTCCCAAATGGAATGAATGCCCAACTTAAAGAATGAGCAACACTGTCTGTAGAACCAGCAGCATTCACACAAATTCCTTCTTTGTGCCTTCTGAGGTACTTGTTTCTGCGAAGTTTAACTGGAATTGCTTTGCTTTTTCAAAGGATATGAAGACGGTGAGCGCTTTTCCACTAAAAACTAATTGGAACCCAACTCCTCCAATTCTGTGTTTCCAATAGTAACGTGTAGGGGGCAGGAGGCTCAACTTCTACCTTCCTTATATTCTAGGCCACAAGGAAGCTGTGGGAAGCTGCTGAATATTGCACAACACAGGAATGGCATTCTTAACTCTGGTTCATTATAGAATGAAGCAAAGCCGGTGATTTTCTTCCCCTGAAATACCGAGGTATCCTTACTTGTCCTATCTATAGTGAATTTTACCCAAATTCATCCAAAACTGAAGAGGTTTCCAGACTGTAGCCAGCGTCTAGTGGAGTCTTAGACTTGGGGAGCTCTAGGTTCCTACAGCTAAAATTGATGTTGACCGAGGATTCATCTGAATGAGGATTTTATGCTGCAATGAGATACTTTTCCGATACTAAAGGATGGGTGAAATGGTAGCCCCACAGATATATAAATCTAAAACATATCAAAAGAACAACAGACTTCCGTTCCCTGTTATCTTATTAATGGTGGGCCACAAATCTGACTTTGAGTAAGTAACACATGACCAACTTAGTAAGTTGTGAATAACATTCTCTATAAGATAAAAACAAATCAATTGTGGAGGAAAGTCACAACTACTCTTTATAAACAACCAAGACAGAAATATGGTGTCAAGGTCTTCATAGTAGATAGAAGTGTGATTCAGTCAACCTCCGTGGAGGGCAAATTGGTGAGATCTTTCCCCCAAAACGGACCTATCCTTTGATTCAGCAATTTCACTTCTAGGAATTTAGCTTATGCTCATATTCTTAAGGCATTTGAAATAAAGGAGGCATTCATTGTAGCAGTATATTGGAAAATTATCTGAAACAACGAAAATAATTATTAGGAGACTGGTAAAATAAAGCTAGACTATCTTCATGGAAGGCTGTGACGCTGCCTCTGTCAGTATAAACTGGTCTCCTCCAAGAAAGGGTTAAGTGAAGAAGCAAAGCGAATGCCCAGAAGAAATTTAAATATACACCCAAAGAAAAACTCATGCTCAAATATCCACAGCAATATTATTCATAATAATAAAAAGGAGAAAAAAATCCCCAAGTGCATTAACAAGTGAGGTCTCTCTATACAATGGGATATTATTTAGCCCTAAAAAGGAAAAAAACACTGGTCTATGCTGTAACACAGACAAACCTCGAAAGCGCGATAGTAAGTGAAAGAAGCTGGGTGAAATGTCCAAAAAAAACAGATCCACAGAAACAGAAAGTAGATCAGTGGTTTCCAAGGGTGGAGGGGAGGGCCGGGGGAGGGGCTCCCATTAATAGGTCAGAAATCTCCCCTTGGAGTAAAGAAAATGCTCTATCCTTAGACTGCATTGGTGGCCACATAACTCTAAGAACATGACAAAAAAAATGTTGAATTATATACTTTAAAAAGGGAGATTTTCATGGTCTGGGGATCATATCCCAATGAAGTTGTTCTATTTGTTTTAATTTCAGAATATAATGGGTACGCATTTCAGTTACCTAATTTGCTCTTAGAAACCCACCTTATAGATTGATGGTGGGGAGTAGTGCTCCTGGTAAACAGTGTGCCAGCAACAAAGCCATCCTGCTCTCACTTGAGCAGGTACCAGTGGCTGTCACCTAAGTGGTGAGCATTACCTTTTTAAATTTTTACAACAATTCCATGCTGTAGAAGAGAAGGATTATTACTACCCCTACAGAGGTGAGAAATTGAGGTTTAGAATATCAAAACTACAATTAAAGAGACATTCTGATTCGAGAACCCATGTTCTTATTCACTAGAACCTATGACTTCAATAAAGCATTCAATATATTTTCACCTAACTATTGTAATGCTGCCGACCCTCTTTAACATCCAAAGGCCTTCTGCATTTAACCATTAAGAGGCTAAATAGCAGCTAATAACTTGTACTTGTCACTAAAACTATATCTCTGCAAGTAGTTTTAATAGAGATAAGAAGACGATGAAATCGGAAATGCATAAGCACCCCATCCGCCTAACCCTGCTCAGGACCCAGCATGGGGTCGTGAAGGAGGTCACCCATCCAAAGATGCCAAGATGATTTAACATTAAACAGCAGTGCAATCGAGATAGGACGCTCCCGTTTACCTGATGCCACCCATGCTGGACTAATGGGTTATCACAACTCCACTCCTATTTTTATTCTTTTCTTTAACATCTGTGTTTCTCAGCTTTGATTTTTACTAATTTAAAATGCAACTATACAGAAGTGTATGAAGAAGAAAATGCTAAGGCTTTCTGTGCCTCACCTTCCTTCCTTGTGCCCAGAAGCTGTCACTTACAGCAAATGCAGAACAGCGCCTCCCCAAAGCCATTCCCTGTTTTTTTTCTTCCATAGTAAAAAAAAAAAAAAAAAACCCTGGGCCACGTGCCGATGACAGACTGTGTTTTCTAAGTTTCCAGGTGGACTCACATGACTAAATACTAAGAAAACAGACATAAGAAGAAGTTTTGTGTGAACCCTCCAGGGAAGCTTCGTAAAATGGGAGGGGGACAAATTAATTTACCCTTCTGCCTGTGCTCCTTTTTCTAGCTTTTAAGGCACATGATGTGTGGAGCTGCAACAGCCATTTTGCACCAGGAGGTAACTTTAGGTGGGAAGCCACTTGCTAGAATGATGTGGCAAGAAACCACTTTCCTGTGACTGACAAAGCTATACTACTAGCTTTGACTCTTTTTCCAGGAAAAAACAAAACAAACAAACAAAAAATGTTAATAAGTCACTGTTACCCTGAGTTTGGAGGGTACATGGAAACCTAATTCAAGCAGAGATAAGATCCTTTTAACTTCTATATAAATGTGTGTATGTTTTAAAAAACAAGCATGTATTAAATTCCTCATACCTTTTCTACTAGAAAGCAAATCAGAGGCGCGTTTCCCCTCACCTGGCATTAGCCCTAACGATTTCTTTTTAATGAGTACGAAACCCTCCCCTGCAGTAGGGTATCATAGTTTATGTGCCATAAAGCCTATAGACAGACACAAAGTGTTTTCTTGTATATATTTGCCACTTGGTTACATTCTATTTTTTTTAATACTCTCTTCTTCTCAAAAAAAAAAAATCCATTCATAATCCGTTCTGTCTTCCAGTGCATTGAGTTTTTCTTTGTTGTTAGAGAAGCATCTTTGTTTCCGACTTCCATTTTAGGAAACTAACAAAGCCTCCATTGGGTTAGCATCTCTTGTAGTGGATGCTGATGTACCGACTACCCAACCTCACAACCATCAGAGAGGTTTGCACTTGAATTTGAAGTTAGCTGTGGATGCTATGACAATACTGGGTTCTGGGAAGGGAGCAAGCTGGGACGGTTTCCTGGGAACAACCAGGGAATTACAAGTGTGAAGAAACGTCACAAAATTCTAAGCAGTGGAACACACACTAAAAATGTATCTTCCTTAGACAAACCTCAAAATAACTATTAACTGCCAGGTGAAAAATTGAATTAAAAAAAAAAAAAAACTTTAAAAGTGGTCATTCTTAGACAGAAGGCAAATTTTGAACCACAGATCCTAAAGTTTGCTGTTGGATTTAGAATGGCAATTGCCTGGGTAAAACAGACCTCAGAAAGATCATTCAAAGACCAAGTTCATGTTTTCAGGCAATTTACTCAAGCTTTCAATTTTAGGCAGAAATAGTAAGGAAGGAATCTCTGTGGATTGCTCCTTCTTCTGAAAGTGCAATTATTTTAGCATCCTTACCAGAGCCACACAGAAACCTCAACTATTTTGAACCACTTCCCAAGAAAGTAATAATTTAAAAAAAAAAAAAAAACAGGCAAACGGTACCTCAATAAACGTTGTCTGGGATAACTAAAACATCATTATTTCAGAGATATTTCCCATTTGTGGTGAGCCATTGATCTTAAAGCATCTCTCCCTTTGAGTAAGAAACTGCATTTTTCTTTCCCACTGATGTTCAGAAAGGAAAACAAACTGTTTACTGGTAACAGATGGCCCTACAGTTTTCTTCAGGAGTTTAGACACAGCCATGTGCACGAAGAGATACCTATTATTGGAAAAGGGAGTTGTTCCAGGTATTTCTGGGGGGAAGAAATAGCTTAATTTAATTACATGGCTCTGGGGGACTTCCAGAAGTTAGACATTGCCTTTGTGTTCTCAATTAAAAAAAAACTGTGTATTTGGTTTTTGCCAAGAACTCACTTGGTTCATGATCAAACCAGGAGTCTGCATCAAGAAGTTCAGTTCAAATTCTAAGGTGAGAATCACGATTCTTAAGGTTCTTCCAGCCCAGCCGTCCCCCTGCACAGCAGAGAGCTCCAGGTCAAAGGAACCAATGCATTTCTTTCCTGAATTCACGAGTCAGAACGTGGTGGATCCTGGTGCCACGCCGTCCTTGTCCAAAGCTTTGAGGCCTCGCCCTCCACCATGCAGAGAAAAGAAACCCTTAGATGGAACGTTTTCTTTAAACAGCCGGGTCTTTATCCAACAGGATGAATACAGCAAGGAAAAACAGCTTGGCCATCTGAAATCTGACCCCTTCAAGGCTAAAGGAGAGGAATGCAGGAAATGGTTAAAAAAAAAAAAAATCTTGGTCCGCTTTTCCCTTAGGCTTCTGGGCTGCAGATCAGAGAAGAGTGAACTTTAACTGGAAGCAGCAGCCACATGGAAAGAGCAAAATTGAGTGAATTGAGAGAAACTGCTTCGAGCAGAAAGAGAATAGAGGAGCCACGGAAGCTGGGGCCTGGCATGGACAAGTATCACTCGCGCGCACACAAATTGAAAAACAGAACGTTGAAAGACACAGCGTTGTTTTGTTTCTTAACATTTGGCCCCAAATCTGCTGGCAAATCTTCAAAAACAAATTAAATCCACAAATGGGAAGCATTAGAAAGCCTGAATGCAATGCCCAACAAACCCCTCTATGTGTTCTATAAAGATAAAAAGATTTTGTCTAAATTACCTTTTTAAAAAATGTAAACTTTAAAATTAGGCAGCACAACACGGTTAACCGTGAAATGGATAATAATGGTCCATAATTAATAAGAGCTTCAAATCTGGACTTCTGCATAAAAGCAGCCCATTAAACTCTCCCAACAAGGTATTACTGTCTCCACGTTATAGATGAAAAAATATCCAAGAGTGACATCTGAAAACCAGATCCATATCTGGACTTCTCCATATTCCCTCTCACCAACAGCCATAGATATCTCACAATTATTATGAGCTATGAAGAAATAAAGTCCAGTAATACGAATGAACAAAAGCTGTGTAGGGCGCCCCAGTGAATGTTCTCCCTGGCAGGACTTATTCTTTGCATGAATAGGTTCACAGAGTGCATGCTTGAAAGAGAAATAGAAAGTTTAATGTTTTTGTCCAAAAGATAATTCATTTTGACCCGTTTGGTAAATTGCCATTTGTCCCCACAATATTCCTCTGCCCCCCATAGTTAATCAAGTGGCTAATTATAAAGATGTCCAACCCCCTAAGAGAATAGGATTCCACCTTCTTCTGCCAGAGCTCAATACATCACCCACCCTTGGAGAAAACACTTCCTTTCAGGACAAGGACACTCATAATTAGACTCACTATAAATAACCTGGGTGCTCAGAGCCTTGCCACTTAGAATATTTAACACATGGGTAGGGCAAGAACCTTTGCCCGCTCTCCCGCCCTACAGTGACCAGAACCCACTTAGGAACATCCTGAAATAATGTTCTTTTCCCAAGGGCTGCCTTCTGCTAAAAACAAATCACAACCAAACATGCACAATGTAAAAGCTATAAAGAGTGACAAGAACTCAACCTTCTCCATTATCTTTTTAAGGCCTGATTTTTTAATCAACGATGGACTGGTGTAGATCAGTTTCAGCTATGAGCTCAAGAGCACGCAAACTGTCTTCCTGCAAATCGGTTATCAAGAAAGATAAAACAAGAGAGCGCAGGGAGAATATCGAAACTCCAAGAAATGACATGTGTGATGGATTTGCTTTAAGAATCAGAGAGCGCTGCATTGGAAACCCAGCTGCCTTTCTTTGCGTTCTGGGGGAAATCTGGGCAAATAGCTTCCCTCACACCTCCTTGTTTCAGTGTTTTCCCAGGGACTGATAACAACAACAACAAAAAAAAACACCCTCCATCCTCACAGCTCCCTCAGAGTGTGGTCCCTGAAGAGACGTGTGATGATACACAATGGGGCTGGGTTTTCTCTGTTTGTTTTAGAGATGGGATCTCACTATGTTGCCCAGCCTGGGTCTCCAACTCCTCGCTTGAAGTGATTTATTAACTCACTCTCTGATTTATTAAACCTGAGAAAGGAGTAAGAGGAACTCCCACATTTATAGGCTTCCAGGCAGAAGTGTGGCTAAGCTGGGCACCCCCTTTGGTTAGTGTGTGAAGCAGGGGCAGTCTTATGAGACTGAGCTGGTAAAGGACCCACATTACCTTCAGCAGTGCGTATGAGAATTGAATTAGATTGTTGAACTCTAGCTAGTGTTGGACAATTGGAAAAAGAGGTTTGGAAAAAGATAACAACAAATCTGATGTCAGGAGCTGTGTCACAGAAAAGGAGGCCATGGCTGATGATAAGTGACATGAAGCCAGATAATCAACAGCTATGGAGGAGGGGGAGATAGTGCTGATTCAGAGGCCGCTCACAGAAAGTCCCTCTAACAGGCACCATTCAGCCAAAGTGCCAGGGGATGTAAGTAAGCAGGGAGAGAGCACTCTCAGCAGGGGGCATGTGCAAAGGCCCCGTGGCAGCTGTGCCTGACGGGAATAAACAAAGCAAACCAGCAAGGGGAACAAAGGGAGGAGTGGCGGGAGACCAGAGCAGAGAAGGAGCCGGAGGCACGATCTCGTGAAACTTCCAAGGCCCTGCATGGACTCTGTGTTTTACTCTAAGCAAGAGAGGAAATTTGTAGAATTTTGAGCAAAGGACTGGTATAATTTAACTAGTTTCAAAAATCATTTCAACCAAAGGTGAGCAGAGGTAAAAGCAAGGAAGCAAGTTAGGGGCCTGGTGTAATTGTCCAAGTGGTAACACGTGGAGTTGTGACGTATAGTGAAAATAAAGGGGTCCCAAGAGCTAAGGCCTGCGTGTCGTTTGAGTGTAGATGCCAATTTCTGAGATAGGAAGGGCTTAAGAGCGGCGTATTTGGGGAGATGGATTAGGAGTATTCTAGTAAGATGCCTGTGAGCCAATCAGCTGTGGCAAGGAAGAAAGAGGTTCCCATTAACACAAGATTGCAACAAGAACACAATCTTCAGGGAAGCTGGAGGTCAAGTGCATCAGTGGGCAGGTCTTCCCACTACAGAAGTTACAATGTACTTGATTATCCAAGACCAAAATGATAACACAACAGCATTCTGTCTCTGGAATTTGAAATGAGGTGTTACTAAAAGCCTCAAGTCAGACTTGCCACATATAATCTGCCATTTCCAATGCATTACATCTCCTTGAAACCAAAACAAGTATCAGTTCAAAGATAAAATAAGACAAACTGGTTATCTCACATCATAAAGCCAAACTCACAAACACAGTTACTGAATGCATTGTTCACTTTCAAATGAATTGGTATAGTATTAATATTATGTTAAAACCTATTATTTTTCTTTCTTTACTAAATCACAAGAGGATGGTATTAAAGACTTGATGATATTCATTTAAAGTACAAGCTAGTTATTTGGGGGAAAAAATGCAGTGCAACTCACATTCAAACATTGAAACACTGGCCCACATATAGAATACATATTTTTGCCTTTCAGCAAACATTACAAAAAGAAATTTGTCAATCCCTCACCTTCAGTGATATGGGTATTGGTAACTTTTGTGTCCTTACAGAGGAGGATAAATCATTTCATCAGTTTGTGATGGTTTTAAATTTTAAAGGCATTACTAAAATCACTAAGTATTATAATTTATAAATTAAAAAAAGAAGTAGGCCTAATGTTAATTAAAGACTTACTATTCATTTTGTATTTTCTATGGAACAGATGTTACACATTTAACATTATGGCTTTTTTAATCTTCAGAATACCTGACCTCTTCAAATAAAAGAACATTGTTTAAACTACCAGAGAACAAGAAAATCATTAACTGAGACACAGTACCTCTTTATTTATTTATTTTTTTTCAGTTTTTGGATGGGGCCGGGTTTGAACCTGCCACCTCCAGTATATGGGGCCAGCACCCTACTCCTTTGTGCTACAGGCGCCAACCGAAACAGTACCTCTTAAAGTGAAACTGACATTGGAGACTCAGGTGTACTGATTCTTTCCTAGGTGAACCTGGACATGTTAATTAGCTGTACTGCATCTCAACCTGCTCGTTAAAAAAATAGATTTTAATAGTAGCTTCCATAGAGGGTAACTGAGAATACTACGAGCTGATACTTGTAGAGTGCTTAACACAGCCCCCAGCACAACATAAGGACCTAGTAACCACAAGGATGCCTTCATTAATTTGGGGGTGCTATAAAAACATACCCGTAATCTTCACCTTCTGACGGTTCACTGCAAAATCTGTTCACAGAAGGCAGATTAATCAGAAAAAGGCATTACAAATTTATTGATGTGGAGGTGGGGCAGAACCTCAGAGTGATTTCCCCATATTACACTGAGGTACCAATGCTAATATAATCCTACTACTGATTTTCAATCAGTAGGAGGATAAATGATCTTTAGGGGAATTCAGTACATACAATGGCCTGGGACAAAGTTTGTTGAGCTCACAGAGGAGACGATGGTATGAGAAAAGAATCTGTTCATGATTGTTGACAGATTTTAGTCTTTCTGCCTATGATGAGAGCTCAGGTAATAAGAAACTCAAGGAAGGGACCAGAGGTGACTGTTTGTTCTTTGGTAGGTCCTGACTTCAGGCAAATAGGAGAATTTCAGAGAACAACTTCTTCCCATGCTTTAGAGAGATGGAGGACTGAGAGACAGAAAAGGGTGGAGAAAAACAATCACTGTCCTTGGCAGGTCCATCTTTGTGAGGACACTTCACAAATAAATTCCATTGGAATGGAAACTAATCAACGTCCCAGGAATTTTCTCATATAGGCAGATGTGATCATATGTTATACTAACTTGGGTCATTTTTTTTTTTTAATAACTTACTAAAACCCCCTCTCCTATGTTTCCTTTTGTTGGATTTGATCTGTTCTAAAAAACAAAATGGGGGAAAGGTAGAATAGAGTATAGTAAGGTTAAGAGTGCCAGGCACTGGGGACAGAGTGATCTGGGCAGGAGCCAAGCATCACTGCTGACCATGAGTCCTGGAAACAATACCCACTGGACACAACATACTGTCCCAACCCTAAGTCATATTGAGCAGTGATAAGAAAAAGGCAAGAAGTGCAGTCAGGCAGTCAAAGAAAACACCTTGCTTTTTAACCTTGACTCTCTCTGTGAAGCTTTCACTCATGCCTGAGATTGCAATAAAAGCCTGTGAGAATTATTGGGAGGGGCTGCACCCTTGGCTCTCCATGCAAAGGGCAAGATGGTGTTACCCTACTGGGGTCCCTAAGTCCAACACAAATAGACTGAGGAGGTATTATTTATTTTGCACCAAGTCACACCAAGTCTGGCAGGTAGGGGACAAGCATCTTCTGGCATCTGCTCACCTTTTAGAGCTTTTCGTTCAATACTCACCATACCAGGGAGCCACATATTGGGCTGAAGATCACTGCACTCCTACATACCATAAACTGAGGGGCTTAACAAACAACAGAAATTTATATTTCATGGGTGTGGAGGCTTGGAGTCCAAGATCAAGGTACTGGCAGATTTGGTGTCTGGCAAGGGCCCCTTTCCTGGTCCAGAGACAGCAGGCCCTTGGCTGTGTCCTCCGTGGTACAAGGCCAAATGAGCACTCTGGGGACTCGTTGACAAGGGTACTAATCCCATGCATGATGGGTCTGCCCTCATACTCAATCTCATCCTAAGACTCATCTCCTAATACCATCGCATTGGGGGGGGATTCAAATATCATCATATATTTAAAAGAAAAAATCATGTCTTTCCAGAAACTTGATAAGAAGAGGAATTTTGAGCCCAGGAGACAGATTTTAAATTATAAACGGTGGAGGGAGGTATCAAAACCTTCAGTCTATTACAGAGGCACCATCACCACCATCATCGTCATCACTTTATCATCTCCACCAGTACCTCTATCATCATCCATCCTGTAAGGGGAGACCTACTATTATTCTATTTTCCTGAGAAGAAACAAAGCACAAAGATATTAAATAAATCACCCAAATCCACACAGCTTGTGAATGGCAAAGCCAGCATTTAAACCAGGAATATGTAGGCCTTAAAGATTAAATAATTCAAATTCCAGTTGTGTGACTCCAGCATACACAAAGATTAGGCTATTTTATCACATATTGCCGAAATCATGATGCTTTGGATTTATTTTAGAAATTTCTTATGGCATTAGTTTGTTTCATATAAATTTCATAAGATAGTATTTGATTCCTCTGAGAATCTATACCTGTGGCCATTATTCAGATGAAGAAACTGAGGCCAAGTTAGCCTATGTTAGTTAATCAAGTGCTAATAAATATTGACAAAAGATACAGAAGGTATTAGAAGTTTAGTCTTTGAAACCCAGCGGTGCAACATTGCTCATGGGGTGGAAAGTGATACTAGAATCAAATGAGCTCTGCTAGTTCCTTAGGGATACATAGCAATGTTATTTTCAAATTCTCAAATGAATAAAAAGAAATCGAAAGATTACTATAGAGCAAAAAACAAGAATCCTGACACATGTTATATTTAAAAGCAAAAACATGTCTTTCAAGAAACTTGATAAGAACAGGGATTTTGAGCCCAGGAGACAGTTTATAGAAGCAGAATTGCTTCCAAGAAAAACCTGTTTTAAATTCAGTGTTACAGAATAAATGCATAGATATTAAAGACTTAATTGCAAGTTTAGAAGTGGATCTATCCCCTTGCCTATAAATTATTTGAGGGCAAGAACGAAATTCAACGTCTGTTATTTCCATGTCTAGCAACTATCTTGATTTTTAGTACCTATTTAGTAATCGATTAAATAAATGACTTCCTAATGTTAATTTTTTCATCATTTATTGCTAGGCTGGATCTTGGGTCAGAACACTGTACACATCTTGGATTGAACCACCCAAGTTGGATTTTCATCTCCATCATTTGAAGTGACCAGAATTTTTGTGAAGACATCCCCCACAGGAAAGGTCATAGCTCAGATACAACAGCATACTCTCCTGAGGACATAACTAAGGCAAAACGTCCCCAGAGCTACAGTATTTCCAAAGGGTTAAACTTAAGTTATTACATCTTTCCATCTCCTCTAAAAGCCTTTTTAATTTAGGCAGAGGTATACAGAATACACATACACATACCGTCCCCTAAGAGGTAATCATTTCAACAACACAGCTTGGTTCTTTTTTTGACTGAATTAGAACCCCAATTTGAATAAAACAACACCCACATCATTTTTAGATGCATAGATGTTTTTCTTACAGTAATTAAATAAGTATCTGTAGCCGCCAATGGGTATCAGTATGCATATTTAAATACAGCTCCTCTTCCCACTGTAGCAGGATTATGTAACCAGATACACTTGTGCCCACTTAAGGAATTATATGCAGGGAAGTGAGAATATAGGAGCCATACTCTGAGATGCTGTCTATCCTTAGCCCAGGGGTGAGTGACACACTGCAAGTGAACATTTTACTATTATACACATTTCTCTTTTTGCTCCTCCCGTCTGCTTTAAAAGTCACAAGCAACTAGAGTCAGCAAGAGATGGATTCTGTCAGGAATTGCTGTCAGCTAATGCATTTCCCAATTGCTGCAGCATCACAAAATTGCACAAAAGCATGCTCTGGACATTTATACCACCACCTGACAAAACTGGCTGATTGTCAGTAATCTTCTCTATTCCGAGTATACACTACCGGGTCGCTAATATCTCCTCGGATGTACCAGTTGTTGCCTGTTCTGCGGGACTGAACATGCCGCTTTTCATTGGCAACCAATAAAAGAAATTATTTTCTCCTCCGTAGATAATTACCTTTCTTGAATGTATTCATCAAGACAGAACACAAGCTCAAAACACTACCAGTTTGCATCTGAACTAACAAAGGGTAAGATGCGGTTGGTTATAAGACCTTCAAGTCAAAATTTAGTACTGCACATGATTTACTGTGGTAGACAAGAAAATGTTCCCCCAAGGAGGTCTACACTCTGAGTTCACAAAACCCACATGCCCTCACCAAAATCCTGCCAAGCCCAACATTGAGCTGATCGACAAGTTAGTTACAAACCTGGACTGACTCAGGAAAATAGATGGTGGCACCCACTGGACTTTAATCTGTGTAGTGTTGTTTCTCAGTAGGTTAAAAGAAGCAGAAATAGTAAGAAAAGACATAAAATCAGTTATAAAATTCTTTATAAGTAACCCATATCGGAAGTGAGGCCCAGAGAATTCTAAGATTATCTGTGTTGTTTTTAAAAAGAAAAAAGGAAGGAAGGAAAGGAGGGTGGGCATTCCCATAATTCAACTCTCAGTGACAAACTTCAAAGCAACGTGGAGGATGATGTCCTTGAACTTGCTCTGGTTGCCTCAGGTGGGGACCTTGTGTCACATGTTCCTTCTAACATCAATTATATGTGATCTCCGGCATTTGAGTTCTCATTTATTTCTCCGTGAATCTCATCTCCCCTTGTTCTTTTCCGACTGCCCTTTGTTAGCAAAACTAAAATAAAACTTCTCGGAGAAAGTTAGTGAAGCCGTGGTTACTAGGCAACCCTCCATATGTTAAAATAACTTGAAGCTCTTCAGCAAAAGGAAAGAGAATATTTAAGACCCCACTAAACTTTGAATTTTTAAAGCACCCCTGAACCAAAGGGAGCAAGAAAAGAGACCTACTGCCATTTCTGGAATCCTTGGAATTCCTTGTCTGTCTGAAAACTGAAGGACAACCATGGACTTCTAGAAACTCTTGACATCTTTTGACAAGTGGAAAAGGCAAATTCTCATGCTCAGTACAGTAATGGGAGGATGAGCGCCTTGCAGAATTATTCAGAATAAGGAAAGAGAAGGAGAATGTCAAGTTGGCACCTGTCAAGCAGAAGATGTGACTTCCCTGGGGAACTTCAACAAGAGCCAGGTATTCAAAGCCAAGTGCCCCTTCACTGCAGCGGTTGTGCCTTAACAGGGACCAAAGACTCTCTCAAGGAATCAGAATCCAAAATCACTTAGGACTTTCTAGTTTTTCTCTTGAATTGCACCCTGCAGTGAGCATTAAGTAAAAAAAAAAAAAACAGGGTACAGCCATTGAATCCCTTTAGAATAAGCAATCAGAGACTCAAACTTCCAGACGGGGGATCATTCCAAGGTCATTCAAACTACAGGAACAAATTTCTTTCTGATACCTGCCCTATTTCAATAATAACAGCCACAAAACCTTAACAAAGTAAGAGTCCACGGCCTTTCCCCCTGTTTAATCTAAAACTTAATAATTCTCAGCATCCAGAACATTAATCTCATGTTTATTTAAAATTCTTCCCCTTAAAAATGAATCCATTCCCTTTTTATGCTGTTCTCCAGAAAATAAAGGATAATTAGTCAACACCGACTGTTTAAAATCCCTTCTTATATATGAAAAATTATCATTAGTCAACTCCCAGCTTGCTTTTCTCCAACGTTAATATTCTCTATTTCTTTTATTTGCCTTTGACAGTCGTCCCATTCTCTGGCCTTTTAGTGACTCATTTCTGAATTTCCTTCACCCTCTCTAGGGTTTGTTGAATGAATAAATGAAAGCAATGAATAATCAGTGGTGGCAAAATGGTAGCTCGCAAATGGATGTTGGGCGTGTTTCTTTCCCCCCACAGAGCATTAAAAACAAACAAAATGAAGTAATATATATTAAAAGCAAATTTTATACAATATTAGTTATCTAATTCTGTTTTAGAAAATTGGAAGAATTGACACAGGTGGGGCCCAGGCAGATATAACAAGTGACCAATTCATTTGTTCCTTCTATCCACAATTTCTACCCAGCCTTTTTCAGTTACTTAAAATTTGAGGTTTTGGACATTTGAAATAATATGTTCAACTATTGCAGTGCATTTTTGAGTATCTACCGTGTGTTAGTCACCCAGGACTAATGTCATCTACTAACCATCAATTACTTAGTAACTCTCATAATTCTCACAACCACCCTATTGGCTAAGCGCCAAGGTCATCTAAACCATATGAACAAATTTCTTCCCATAAGCTTCCCTATTTCAAAAACAACAACAAAACAATTTGCTAAACCAAGGTTTTGAAGTTAGAAGACTCAATTAGGGGTTTCAGCATACTCGTAGGTTACCTGTAAAAAAAAAAAAAAAAAAAAAAAATAACACGCCTTTCCTTTACACAAAGCCATCTTTCCAAATAGGAATATTTGTCAATGACCTGGAGGTGAAAAGGACAGATTTGTAAGGAGAAGGAACAACAGAGAGATTATGATGTTCAATGAAAACAGGAAGTTTAGTTAATTTCCACTGCTAGTTAACTAGCCTATGGCCAGTTAAGTAGTGGTAGGAACTGGGACTAGATTGCCTAAACACTAGAGGTCATCTGACCTTGACTATAGGTGATAATCAGTCTTAAGATTGGTGACAAAGAAATTTACCAACTTCCCTGCTTTTCATTAATACTTTACTTTGTCATATCTTTATTTCCCCTGAATTATAGTATAGTTGTGAACACTGTGTAGAAGGCAGAGATTTTGCTTACTCGTTGTTGAGCTGATTATTTTGCCCAACTTTATCTACCAATGCAACAGGAGCTTCCATAAAAAGCCAACTTACATTTTGCTTCCAAAGGCTTTGCTTTGGAATGGACTCGTGTTCACACTTAACCACTCAACGACAAGTTACTTATAATCCACTAAGCCTCAGTTTGCTCATTTGCAAAATAGGGATACTGTTGCAAGTATCATTACCAATATGGTCGGGGTAAGGATTAAGGGAAATAATAAATATAAAGTGTTTGGCATAGTTCCCAAAAGAGAGCGCACACTCAGGAAAGCTCAATAAAGCACAAGGAAGATTATTTTATTTATTGGGAATTGTGTTCAGCTGAACGTAACAGGAAACCAATTACTGTGGCTCGGCAGCCCACGGTCCCAAGATGACAGTTCACCCTCCAGAAGCATCTCTTTGGTACCCTCTGCAAGGAGGCAGAGGAGAGTTTGCAGCTGACGCTGCAGGTTTTATCAGAAGGCCAGCAGGTGACTGAGGCCAAGCTGAGAAGCTGGGAAATGTAGCCACTTTAGCTGGATATACCATGAACCTACACAACCTGAGAAACTGTTGGTGAAAAAAAGGAAAAAGACGCACGAGACGTCCAGCAGTGTCTACAAAATAAGCCTTCATCGTGTGCTCATTGTGATGAGGAGAGGGTTGACGCGGAACTCATCAGCCATGCAGAGCAGCCACGTGTCTGATCCGCTCTCCTCCCTTTATCCCGGCATATCCCTTCTCCACTCCCAGCTGCCGGTGCTCTGCTGACAGGCTTCTCCAGACCCATGTTACCGTGACCGTGCAGCGACGGAGGCCACGGTCCAGTGCATGTCACCAAAGTGGAGGTTCCCCTTCCAAGCAAATTCCTTTGTTTTTAAAGCGCCTTTTTTTTTTTTTTTTAACATTATAGTAAAGCAAAGTGCAGGATTTTAGCATGAAGGAATATTACTAACAATGGCAAACTTTGGCAGGGCTCAGTGGTTCATGCCTATAATTCTAACACTTTGGGAGACTATGGCAGGAGCATTGCTTAAGACCAGGAGTTGAGATCTGCCTGAGAAAGAGAAGACCCTGTCTTTACAAAAAAAAAAAAATTAGCCAGGCATGGTGGCGAATGCCTGTAGTTCCAGCTACTTGGGAGGCTGAGGCTGGATGGCTTGAGACCAGGAGGATGCAGGAGACCAGCCCGCATTCCATCTGTGGCAACAGAGCAAGAGACCCTATCTCAAAAAAATAAAAAATAAAAAAATGCCAAACTTTCTCACCCAAACCCATGTTTTACCATCCTCACTGTACCAAAGTTGGAGGATTAGTGGGCCTACATTTGAACCATTGGCTGCTATTACCACAGCTAAACCAACATGGCAGAATCAACTTCCCAAACAGATTCCCAAAGTAAGAAGATTCACAAATTCATATTTTTAACGAACTGTACTTTTCCAGGTCAATACTTTTGCATTTCTACTTGCCAACATTAAATGCCATGGGGGTCTACATGCAGGCGATTATCACAATATGGGGAGGCTCTGCAGAAACTATAAAATGTCAGACTGTCTTCCCTGGAAAGGGCTAAGTCTTTTTTCTTGATTCTCTGAATGAATACATTTGGCAAAAAGAAAATCGGGTAGTAGAAAGGAAGAATGAGGAAACAGGCGTCTCTGGACATTCACAGGTGCGTCTACCTGGGCCTTGCTCAGTGGTCCACTGGTCCTGTCCCTCTCATGAATCCGGCATCTTTTCAGCGTCTTGAGTAAACGCTGCAGACGTCCGTAGTGAAATCATCTCTCTTGGAGCAGGTTCGCAGTAGACCCGGCCTCGGGGTCGACACTGCAACTGGATTGGCCTGAGTCCGTTCTCCTACTCCCGACATCTGAGCCCTGTGATGGATTCCACCATGGGCACATCACCCCTATGACCCAGTTCTGGCTGATGAAAGACATGCTTCGAATGTGTCTTCAGCTGTTCAGAGAGAGAAAGACACATACATCCCTCCCCCTGCACTGGGTAAGAATTCGAAAGGGTAGGAGCTCTGCAGGTGCTGAGGTCATCTTCACCTTGAGAACGGCCTGTGTGAGAAGGAAGAAGGAGGAAGCAAAGCCGAGGGAGATGGCCCTGAGTGCCATCCACCTCCAGCAAGAAGCCATTCCTCAGGAAGTGTGCAGCCTTGGGCCTTTGAGCCTTCCAAGCCAATACCTACCTTTCTGCTCAGTTGGAATGGAGTTTTCTGCCATTTGCAAATCCACAACTGGTCAAAACTCTCCCTACGAACCTTTACCTAGTGGGTCCACAGTGGATTAAGACGAAGCCAACAAATTGGTAAATTCTCCAGGGTACAGCCTCCTAGCATATTGAAAGAAAAATAAAACATTTTTTTTTTTAAGTTACAAGCTGTCTGCCGCCTTTTCTGCTTTCCTTTCCTTGGCTTTTGGTATGACCAGAGGAAAGACGTGCTGTATGAGCATGAGCAGGCAGAACAGAATAATCTACCTGCTACCTTTCCAAGCCTAAGTCCTCATCACAAGTGATGTCAGTGACTGTACTGAGCACCTGCTGTATACATTAGGCACTATCATCTCCTACTTAACACAGCCACTCTACACAGACAATATCGTTATCCCCATTTTCAAGAGAGGGCAATTTGAGTCTCCAGGAGTTAGTTCATTTTCCCCAAGTCACAAAGCTAAGAAGTAGTCAGCGTAGGTTTGACACCCCAAAAGTATGTGACTTCAAGGACACTCACTCTCCAAAGGGTCATGGGAAGTAACAAAAAAGTATATGACCATGTTTAGCTCAGCCCTGAGCATGTAGAAAATAATCAATGGTAGCTATTATGTCTGTCGCTGCCGAAGCCTGGTGACGTAGGTTTGGCTGTCCTCAGACGCAAACACAGTTTTGTGCTGTCTGGCTGAGCAAATAGATGGTGCTGATGGAGCCCGCCTTGCCTGGTGAGCTGGCTGGCTCATTCCCATTTTAACGATCTGCTCTTTCAACTCCAGAGGCCCAGAAGTGAAATCAAGTGGACAAATTTGTAGATGGGGTGTGCTCCCAATGGCTGAGCAGGGACAGTAATTCTGGCCCAGGGAGCACACTAACCCAGGCAGCCTTCCAGCCAGCACAGCCTGGGGCAATGTAAGTGAGCTCAGCTAATCGCAGGTGGCTGAGCCAACTGGGTTCTGCCAGATCAGGAAGCAGAAATGTTCTCTCCAAAACTGGCCCATGAGAACCCATGTCGGATCCATTTTGAAAGCCCCCCAGGGGTTCAGCGATACCATCAGCTTTCCTGGTTAGTCATCATTATAAAGTGGTTATAAAGTGGTTTTCTGAGGGTATATCTCCAGCGGTGGTTTAAAGAGATTAGCAATAAAACACCCCTCTTAACGATGACTAGAAATTTAACATGAAAAGGCTTATTCTCTCTTTAAATCTAACAAGATGCTAAAAATCATACATATACAAAATTTAAAACCCGCTGCTTTAAAAATGTGATGTTATTCAGTGTATGTGTATTTGAGGATTAAATATAAAGCGTGACTCTTAATGACTGAGTGTCGTTCACCCTTCCATGGTGAGAAAAGGAAAAAGGAGAACATACAACAAAGAAAAATGGGCAGCTTTATTATAGCACCTCTTTCTCAGGGAATTCTTGTGTAAACAAATAATAAAATTCACAACAAAAGAATAGGTACATCGGTCATTTCAAAGGCATGTGTACTGTCATCAAAAAGCCTCTGATGGACTTGGATTTCGGAATTACTGGATGTTTTTTGGCACATTGGCCCCCAGGCAGCCTTTGTCTTTTAGAGAGGTGCGTTTAGGACCAGGGCGAGCAGCCCAGCGCTTCTGTCCTAGAATGAAATTCCTCTCTGTGAGTAAAGCTTGGTCTTTACCAGCATGGGTTTGCAACTCACAGAATTTAATTAGAGAAAGTGGACAGCAGAGAAAGGAGAAAATTCTAGTCAACGACAAAGGCTCCTGTGGCCATCTCGCTGGAAACCCTTTTACTTGCTCTTGCTTCGCACGTGTAAAAGACAAACGGGATGAGAGAGTGAAGGTAGAGCTCTCCCCAAAATGCAGGCTGTGGTTTGCTTTTTCCCTTAAAACCCACCCATGGCCTCCCATCACGTATGGAAATGAAGAACAATTTCCCCACAGGCTACCAGCCGCTCATGATGTGGCCCCTGCATAGGTTTCTGGAAAGGGCTCTGAACGCTCCCTTGCCACCACACACACTTCCCTGTACCTTGTACTACTTGGCGCCCTGTGTGTGTGTCAAGCTTCCTTGTAACCCCAGGCTTTTGCCTGTGTCATGCCCTCTGCCTAGAGCCATCATCTCCAAAGTAGAGTGTAGCGAAGAAGAAAAAAAAATATTCAAACTTTTGTGAATGTATGTCTGTGTGCGTGGAATAAATAAGAAAACTAAAGTAAAACATAATACTGTAACTCATGGATGGAAAGTGGAGCTCATAGATAATCAACAAAGAAACAAAAAGAGATTGGGAGTTCTTTTGTTTTATGGAGCAAATTGTGTAATCAAAGAGATTTGAAGACTCTGAGTCGAAACACCCTCTGCCTCAAAAGATCAGACTATGAGTCTAAAAAACCCTCATCCCCATCTCGAACCATCTCTGCTTGGATTAGACCTTTCTGGACCATACTTCCTCTAAGTGTGACCTTCCTGGACCTTCCAAAGCTGGACTAGACTTATCTCTAATGGCCTTCTGTTTCCTTCTGTTTCCATTTTTGGACTTAGCATTGAATTCTCTGCATGGCAGCCAATAATAGCTTCATTATATCACTGCCCTCCTTAAAACCCTCCATGGGTTCTCAACACTCTTTACCACGAACTCCTTAAATTTCTACAAAATCTGGCCCCAAATCTCTCTGCAGCGTCATATGACTACACTTTTTGTCTTCTAAGCTGTAGCCCAATGGCCTGGCCAGTCTGTTTTCAATTATCATCGGAAGCCCATTCTTTTGTCCATTCTTCTACACTAAAGGACATCCTTCATATTTTTTAATGGCTGGGGTCTTCCTGTCATAAGGTCCCAACTTTCCTGACCTAAAGCAGACACTTAGTCACTCAAAACCTGCCTATCCAATATGGCAAACATCAACTTGAAACGTGTCCAGACAGAAACGAATTGTGTCACTGGGTATATAATGCTCATTGGGTTTTTGGTGACTTTGTAGAAAAGAGTTAATAATTTTTATGTTTAGTCTGTGTTAAAATGGTAATATTTGGAATGTAATAGATTAAATAAAACACATTATAAGGTTAATTTTACCTATTTCAGTTTAGGAAATTTGCTTCTAGGAATTGCATGTGTAGCTCATGTGTGACTTCACATTTTGTAGGACAGCACTGCTCTAGAATGTATGTATTTAAATTCTCTATGTATTCCTTACCTCAACTGGCTATTTTTATTTATTTCTCATCTTCTGCCCACTCCAGACCACCATGACCTCCCTGAAGGCAGGATCTTCATCTGTCCTATCTATACCAAATCATCAATGCTGTCCAAGCCCCTGACACACAGTAAGCGCTCAACAAATATTTGCGAAACAAATGAATGACATCATAGCTATACTATGATCTAATGTTTACTAAGCACTTAGAAGGATTATCCAAAACACAATTTCTGTTCCTATTTTATAGATGAGGACAGGATATAGTGAGATTAACTATAAAGGGCTAACTTCAAGGAAATCGTGATTTGGACCCAGGCCAATTCTGTTTGATTGCTCTAGAACTTCACTTTCCCAGAGAAGTGATTTCACATATAATCCTCCAGTAATTATCTCCCCATGAAGACAGAAATAGGAACTCAACCATTGTTTCTCTAGTGCTGACACACAGTAGGTATTCAGAAATATTTCCTGAGTCTTCAGTAATAACCTCAATCATGTCATGATAACAGCTGACAGTTTTTGGAAATGCCCTACCTGGCAGGCATTATCCTAAACGTGTACACCTCCACTTAAATGTCTAAGGGACATCTCAAAATTCACGTATGCGATTCTGAATTCTTAACTTTGCTCCAAAGCCAGCCCTATCTCCATTTCTTCCACAGTGCAGGTGATGAGAATTCCAGTCCTCCAGCCAATCAAGTCAAAGTCCCTGAGTCAGCCCTGACTGCTCTCTCTTTATCCACCCCTAATCTGTCAGGAAATCCTCTTGTCCTCATTTGCATAATATATGCAGAACTGGGCTATGTCTCCACTTCCACAGCTCTAACCCCGGACCGTGAGCATCACCACAGCTGCCACATGAACCTCTGGCTCACACTTGTGCCTCTGCAGGCAGCCGGTACTTTGAAAAGGTAATCCAATGTGTGCCATTCCCCAGCTCACAACCACCCAGTGCCTTCCTTCCTGCCCAGGAAAACATGCAATGCCCTGCCAGCGTCCAGAGAACTCTGACCCTGTCCCCCTCTTTGCTGCTCACAGGGCTGCAGGCCCACAGGCCTCCCTCGTGATCCTGGACCACCCCAGGATGGGGTGAGACACCCTCACTTTGAGACTTTTATCTTTCATTTTGGCTGTTCCTTACCCCCAAAACATTCCTCTTCATATGCCCACATGGCTCTGCTTCCCGCCTCCTTTGGGCCACTGCATAAATGCCACTATTTCAGTGAGGGCTCCCTGATCACCCCAATTAAACTGCAACTCACCCTCCCCCCACACACACTCTTTCTCTCCCTTTCCTGCTTCTTCCCCTCCACACCACCAGATCACCTGACATATATTTTATATTTTTGTTTTCGAGGGTTTTTCTTTGCTTTATTGTCTATCTCCACACCTTGGATTGTAAGCTCCACAGGGCAGAAATCTTAGTCTCTATTGCTCCATTTCTGTAATGCTCAACCCCTCAACTTAGTAGCCAAGAAACATTCACAAATTACATGTATGTGAATTAACCAAGGGTCCGCTAACTTTCTCAGTAGATATCTTAGGCTTTGTGGGCGCTAAGGTCTCTGTCACAACTACTCAAATCTGTGGTGTAGGGTGAAAACAGCCCACATGACATGTAAATGGCTGTCTTTCAGTAAATCCACCTGCAGGAGAGAGGGGTATGTTTGGCCCATGGATCATAGTTTACCAACCCCAGTGATTTGGACACTATCATATCTCTGTTTCACAGGGACTTTAAGTGACTAGTCCAATATCAAATGGCTGGCAAATTGCAGAACCAATTTAAACCTGTGCAATCGGGTGGGGGATGAGGTGCAAATTCAAGGATGCAAAGAATCAAGGAGACAACGCAGGGAGCCGGGATGGGGAGAACACCACAGGAACAATTTGAAATTGGAAGACCACCCCTGGCTGTTTCCATCTACCATTACTTAAGTAGGTGTCTCAGAAACTCAAAGTCAACTCTGACAGGTGCTGAGATGGCTGTCAAACCTCTCACAGAGATGAGCCAATCTGTGTGTGTCTCTCCAAACCAACAAGCCGTTGGTGAGATGCAGACCAGCTTTGTCCTTGATGGGTAGCCATGATGACTGGGGCTTCAGCAGGCTCTGTCTAGAGATGAAGAAAAACCACTCCCTTCTGCTGTGTCTGCCAAGCCATCCTGCACCTGCTTACTGCCTTCACTCAGGAGGCAGAGAGGCTGACCTCAGCCCGGCATCCTCCCCACACTAACCTCTTGAGCCTTAAACTGTGCGAGGAGCAGAAGAAATCATAGGAGAGGAAATAACACAGACTCTCATGGTGACGAAGATATTTGGTCACATCAGGCCTTCCACCTGAGTCAGAAGTTCTGTTCAGTGGGTAACAATGGTTTTAAAGCCTCTCTCTGACCTGCTCATCCTCCTTTGCAAGGAAGAGAAAGCCTCAGGCTCAGCGTCTTCACTGAGCAATGTGTCTAGTTAGAATTGAATCATATCGTTTCCTGATCTCTGTGGTGATTTCATTTTATGTTAACTTGTTGAATAAGCTGGAACTCTTTTTCGAGGCGCTGTCTTCTCTACACAGATCAAAGTGTGTGTGGACTGAAGATCTGAAGTGGGGCGCCAGGCAGCCAGGCGGCTTTTACCCTTTGGTGGGGGGTCGGTGCAGTGGACACCATTGCTAAGGCAGCCTCCTCCCTCAGCCTCCTGAGGAACCAGGATTACAGGCATGACCAGCTCTTTTTTAACTTTTAATTCTTCAATTTTAAGTCACGGTACTAACTATAAAAATTTTTAATTAAATGGTGTTTCTTGTCATGGTGAAATTAAAAGGACGGGGCTTGACACTGGGAGTTCAAAACCAGCCTTGGTAACATGGCAAGACCCCATCTCTCCAAAAACTAAAAACAATCAGCCAGCCACGCTGGTGTGTACCTGTGGTCCCAGCTACTGGGGAAGGTGAGGGAGGAAGATCCCCTGGGCCGGGAAGCTTGAGGCTACAGTGAGCTATGATCACACCCTGGAGCATTAACCTGGATGACAGAGTAAAATCCTATCTCTAAAACACTAAATGAAAATAAACACTAAACAAAATGACCAGTTAAATAAGCACGGATCCAGGGAATAATATTTACCACAAATATATTTCTCTGGTTTACTTTGATTCACTAGGAATGCACTGGTACCATGAAGCAAGTCCCACATGGTAAGAATTTAATGAAAAGATGTTGAATAAATGAAGAAATGTGTGGAATGCATGGATCCACAGATGAGTGGAAGCGTGTTAAATGCATTAGACTGCAGGAATGATTAGATTACTGGTATGTGGCTCGTTAAATCCGTCTCTGTGGTTAATGTGGTTTGTGACAGTGTCACATGCACACCAGAAACAGGCAGAGAGGTCCTTTCACTTAGTGTAGAACTTACTAAAGAGAGCACACTCTCTATTTATTACCCTCCGAGCACCGCAGTGGATGGAGATAACTTTATCAACGCAACAGAAGGGATAAAAGGCGTAGGCAGCAAGCCAAATTCAATGCTTTCCATTGTTAGCAAGTATAGCAAGTAAATTGCCTTCAGAATATTAACTGGAGAACCAAAATTTGCTCAAAATCCAGAAACAGATAGCAGGCATTCTCTTCCTACATTGGAACAAATGAAATCAAAATGTTTGCTAAAGTCATTTCGTGGTGGTTGGCTGTCAAGGCACTGAATACTGAACCCAGCACAGCTGACCACTCGCAAGCCATACTGAATTTTTCTTTAGTTATAATAAAATTTTAAATGAGTTAAACAATGTAACAATTTATAGAGCCTTTAAGTTATGGAAACCAGAATTCTTATGCATATAGCTCATAATTTCTGTGAATATCTTTATATCTCTATATGTATGTTACAACTGACCATGCTGAAATGATAATTAGATGGCTTTGTTCTTCTGCAGAGAAATCTTTATTTGGCTGAAGAGTCAAAACCTAGAAAATATTAGCTTTTGGAAACAAACTTTTATAAAATAAGCTTGGAATGACATGGTTAATTCTGTCCCCACTTTCTATTATTGTCTAAACAAAATAGTTTGGATATACAACTTGTCAGGGTGTGGCTCTTAAACATTTAAAGTAATTTTACTACATAAAGGCAAACACCAACACTTGCAAAATGACACAGAAAATCGGAAATGTACAAATCATCAAGATAAATTGCAATTCCAAATCAGCTGGATTTACCCCCCAAATCTGACCCAACTTCCTCTTCCCCTTTGCTCAATCTGACCACAGTCTCTCACTGTCCCATTCCACAATAATTAAATACATGATCATATGAGTCCAAATCCCATCTTTCTCTCCCTTGACAAGCTAGATCTTCTATTGCTCCCTTGGTGAACCTAATATGATATGTAAAGACTATTCAGTCCTCTCCGTTATGACAGTCAGAGAGATGTTGCTGGAATCCTGAGCTATCAATGCTCTTAATGAAAATGACATTAATAATGGCCACCGAAGGAAAACACATTTCACGCTCATTGTCAAGATGTCGTAATCCCTTGTTGACAAAGCTACAATAATTATGCTGAGGTGCTGAAAGTAACACTGCCTACCTACCTCTTCTGCAAAGCAAAATATATGATGAAAGTAACAAACAGATGAATTTGCATATGGATGAACACAATCTGTTGCTCTCAAGGTCCCAACAGATACATAAGAGAAAAGATCAGTGACCTTATCGGATGATATCTTTCAGGATGACACAACAGGGTGTATGAGCATATGCCCTTATCACACAGAGAACAGATTTTCAATATATTTTAGATAAAATGGGCACTAAAAAAAGGTCTCATCTCCCAACCATTGTTTCTTGCCTCTGGTCAGTTAGAGTCATAATATTTGTTTTTATTGTACTACAAAAGGCATGGATAAACACTATAAAAATAAATAAATATACAGGCAATTACATACACAGATAAAACATTACAATTTTAAAAGATAATAACCACTCAACTCACCTTACCTCCCTTCAGCACCATGGCTTGGAGGAAAACACAAGGATGTCACAATAACTGTCAGAAAACTTCCCTTTCTTTTCTTCCATGCAGAAATACATACATGGGCACATGTGTGCCAAAATTTTCCTTAATGACTGTTACTTTCTTTGTTCCTCCCACTTCCCAATAGATGGAAACAACCTTCTAGAAAGTATAGCAACCAGTAAAGTAAAAGAGAATAATACATGAAGATTTTGAATTCATTAGTTGGCGATGTTCACTTTCCAATAGATTATAACAATCTTTTGCTTTTCTGCGGCTCCATTTAAAGGATGCCCTTGACCAACACCCTCATTAGACAAGTTCACACACATTTCAAGAGTTTGGAAATACATATTCAAATGGTAAAGCGGCTGTATGTTGTCCAAGGCCAAAACTATATAAATCGACATTTTGAATTGGTAACCATTTTAGCCTAGGTAGTACAGGAAGCGGTTTCTTCACGTTTCAGTTTGTGGCAGCCACTTTTTGATTCATTAAGAGCTTGTTGTGTTCCTTCCAGGATTGTGTTTGGCTCAGGAATCCAGGCAAACAACTAGCCTGGGCCTCCAACTTCAGAATCTGCTTCGCAAAAGAACCTATAGGCTATGAAAGTGCTCTACATCAGTTATTTTAGTTAATTTTGAAAATAGTGTATCCCTGTGATTCAGGAGCTATAATTATCAATGCCATTTAAATGAGGAAATTGAAATTAGGAGGGGTTAAGCCACATGTCCAAAATTGCCATAAATCAGTGGAATAGAAAAATCTTTCTGCCACCTCTCACAGAGATTTATAGTCTTAGCCATTAGGGTAAAGATTGTACAGCTTTATTTCCACTTAGATCAGGAACCAGGCAAGGTTGTCCATTGTCTCCATTGCTCTTCAACATTGTAATGGAAGTTTTAGCCATTGCAATTAGGAAAGAAAAGGCAATCAAGGGTATCTACATAGGATCAGAAGATATTAAACTTTCACTCTTCGCAGATGATATGATTGTATATCTGGAAAATACCAGGGATTCTACTACGAAACTTATAGAAGTGATCACGGAATATAGCAGTGTCTCAGGCTACAAAATCAACACCCATAAATCTGTAGCCTTTATATATACCAACAATAGCCAAACCGAAAAAACAGTCAAGGACTCTATCCCTTTCACAGTAGTGCCAAAGAAGATGAAATATCTGGGAGTTTATCTAACAAAGGATGTAAAAGATTTTTATAAAGAAAACTATGAAACTCTAAGAAAAGAAATAGCTGAACATGTCAAAAAATGAAAAAACATAACTTGCTCATGGCTGGGAAGAATCAACATTGTTAAAATGTCCATCCTACCCAAAGCAATATACAATTTTAATGCAATTCCTATTAAAGCTCCATTGTCATATTTTAAAGA
>CAUYRH010073968.1:0-29131 GCA_963574655.1 Perodicticus potto
TCGCTTAAGCCCAAGACTTTTTTTTTGAGACAGAGCCTCAAGCTGTCACCCTGGATAGAGTGCCGTGGCATCACAGCTCACAGCAACCTCCAATTCCTGGGCTCAAGCGAGTCTCCTGCCTCTGCCTCTCAAGTAGCTGGGACTACAGGCACCTGCCACAACGCCCGGCCATTCTTTGGTTGCAGCCACCATTGTTGTTTGGTGGGCCCGGGCTGGATTCGAACCCACTAGCTTAGGTGTACGTGGCTGGCGCCTTAGCCCGTTGAGCCACAGGTGCCAAGCCCCAAGACTTTGAAGTTGCTGTGAGCTGTGACTCCATAGCATTCTACCAAGGGTGACATAGTGAGACTCTGTCTCAAAAAAACACAAGTTTTCAATATTGAACAAAAAACAAAAAAATGGTTTCAATATTGAGTTCAGCTAAAAAAAATGCACAAAATGAGAGCAAGATACAAAAACTAAGCACAAAGACCTCTCTGCACATATCACAGGAAAAGGAGGAAACATTTACCATGACCCTCACATTTTACACCACCTCATTTAATCTTAGGTAGGCATTACTGTCTCATTTTATAGATAAGGAAACTGAAGGGTAACCAAGTAAGCCAAAATTCCAACCAATGTCCATGTGTTTTCCCCTACGTGACATTATTTCCTGTATTTCCTAGCAAAATAGTCTCTCTCTTTTTTTTTTTAAGAGACAGAGAGTCTCATTTTGTTGCCCTCAGTAGAGTGCCATGGCATCACAGCTCACAGCAACCTCCAGCTCTTGGGCTTAAGCAATTCTCTTGCCTCAGCCTCCCAAGTAGCTGGGACTACAGGCGCCTGCCACAACGCCTGGCTACTTTTTTTGTTGTTGTTGCAGTTTGGCCGGGGCCAGGTTTGAACCCACCACCCTCAGTATATGCGGCAGGCGCCCTACTCACTTCGCCACAGGCACTGCCCAATAGTTTCTTCTTTTCAACTCTTGGTATTTCCTCCAAAACAGGTATTCTTTTTTTTTGAGACAGTCTCATTTTGTTGCACTTGGTAGACTGCCCTAGTGTCATAGCTCACAGCAACCTCAAACTCCTGGGTCCCAGGCTCAAGCAATCCTCTTGCCTCAGCCTCGCAAGTAGCTGGGACTATAGGTGCCAACATAACGCCCGGCTATTTTTAGAGACTGGGTTTCGCTTTTGTTCAGGCTGTTCTTGAACTTGTGAGCTCAAGCAATCCACCTCCCTCAGCCTCCCAGAGTGCTAGGATTACAAGTGTGAGCCACTGAGCTAGCAAAACAGGAATCCTTAACCTGTGATCCACAAAGTATCTTCAGATACTTCACACACACCCCAAAAAATGTAAGTAAATTATTTGTGAATATGTATGTCTATTTATTATTTACTAATACGGATACTGACACTGAGTGTCTACTGTGTTGTGGATGCACTGTTACACTGCTAGCTTTACATGCATTGTCTCAATCCTCAAAGTAACCCCATAGTATTATTACCTACTTTGTTTTTTAAAAAATGATGGGCGGCGCCTGTGGCTCAAAGGATTAGGGCGCTGGCCCCATATGCCAGAGGTGGCGGGTTCAAACCCAGCCCTGGCCAAAAACTGCAAAAAAAAAAAAAAAAAAAAAATGATGGTGAAGTTGATATTCAGAAAGAACAATGCAGAAACTTGCCCAAGGTCACACAGCAAGCAAGTGGTGAAACCAGGCCTCAGTCTCATGCAGCAACATTCCCTGTGTTGTGTACATTTCTGTCTCACTATTTAAGTCTGTCCATAATTAATATGTCAGGGGAGAAGATACAGTTATCATCAGCTTTTCAAAGGGGGCCTGAGGATAAAGGTTAAGCACAACACTGGAGCAACAAGGCTTCCAGCAGCTAATTTAGTAGGAATGTTTCTGGTGTAAGATGCAAAGGTGTGAGGGAAGTGTGATCATCTCCTCTAAAGCAGTGTGTCAAAAGAGGGTCCTTGATTTGCCTAGCATAAACCTCAGATACTCAATTTTTAAATTAAAAAACAAAAACACAATTCAGGAAAATGACAATGCCAAAGAAAAGGAACACCAGCCAGGAAGGCCTCTTGGTTCTGAGAAAAATAACCTTAGTCTCCAGTCTCCATCCTTAGCTCAACTTTATGGGATCATATCGTGTCCTAGTAGTCCCAGAATAAGAAAGGAGCTGCCTTCTCCGCTCTCTCCCATAAGAGGAGAACCGCTCACTGCTTCCTCTGACCCATGTCTTATTCCTTTGACTAAGAAGCTCCTTTCTGGAAAGACCAGCATCTCTCACAATGCCCATGCCCCAGTGTGAGAGACAGTATAGCCTAACGTTCTGAAGCATTAGCTTTACAGCTAAGAGACATGAGTCCAAACCCTAACTCTTTGTAGGCATAAACCAGAGCAAGGCAAGTAAGCTCTGTGAGCCGTAAAACAGTGATAACATGCACCTAACAGGGTTACTCTGAGGATTAAATGAGACGCTGTAAAGTACGTAAAGTGCTTGGCCCGGTGCCTAACACATGGTAAAGGGCAGTAACTGCTAGTTACTCTTATTTATTACCGGTGTTTTGGGTTGGCCTAGCACAGCCGCACTCAGGCCTCGGGGGCGGGGTCTCCTCGGGAGCGGGGTCCCCGGGGGAACTACTCCGGAGAGCCTTCAACCTGCCTGAGTCCTGGGACGACCCTGGCGTGGGCCACCAAGAGGCTCCCGCAGGTCAGAGCACACAGGAGGACGCTTTCCCAATCGCGCCTGGCGCTCAGAGCCGGGCCCCTTCTCCCCTACTCAAGTCCGCCCCGCCCGCCGAGGTCACGCGCTCCAAGTTACCATTTTCTTGCTCTCGGTGCCACGATTCGCTTGCCTCGACATGGTGCCGACCGCGTAGCCCCGCCTCGCCTCGCCTAGCTACAGGTTCGCTCGGCGACCCCTTCAAACGCCGCTCGATTTAGCCACTGCCCCTCACCCTTCGGAACTGACCGGCACAGAGTCAACGCGCCTGCGCAGCTTGCCGCGGGGCACCACGGGACTCGTGGTCCGGCCGACGAGGGCAATTCCCGCCCAACAATCGTCGGACTACAACACCCAAAAGCCCCTTTGACAAGCAAAGCCTCTTAGCTCAGTGAAACTACAACTCCCGGCGTTCTCCGTGAGCACGGACTCTTAAGAGCCTGGCTTCCCTCGGGACTGCATTATGGCCGCTGGGTGGCGTCTGCAGCCTTCAATAAACCTGTTACCATTCGTACGCTTCCCTTCCTCTCTCTGCCTCAGAGATGGTCCGCTAGTTCCTCTCCAGTATGTTTGGTCTCTCTCTCGAGCTAGCCTTTTCTGCTGTTGCAGTTCAGTGCCAGAGGTTCCCAAGATGTCCCAGAAAGTTAACAACGACTCTCACATAGATCTGGCTTCTTCGTTATACGAATATTTAATGACCATCTACTACGTGCCAAGCATCCAATAGTGGCTTTCTCTTCAAATGACCATCTGTTATTATGCAGCCAGCTCCTGCATCCTTACCACCTGTGGCCACCTGTGAAGAAATATGCACTCAAAAAAGTTCCACTCTCTATCTCTTCCCTCCCCTAGAGTAGCTACAATTCCAGGTTCTCAGAAAAGAAATCCTCAACTGTGCAGGCAGTTTGAGTTCTAATCCCAGCTTTGCCATTTTAGGCAAATTGCTGGATCTCTCTCAGTTGTCGTGAAGCTTAGTGAGAAGTGCTGGCCAGAGCCCTGGGCACATAAAACGCACAAAGTAAACGTGTGCTCCCTTCCTTCCAGCCACCCTCTAAAAACAGTCCAAAAAACAAGCTCTAGAAGCACCAGGAGAACATGCTGGCTGAACACTCACCCATCACAAAGGGGAAATCCTATAGTTTCTGATCACAGCTCTTTGGTTTCAGCTCCAGCCATTTCTCCTTAGCTGGTCAACTCTGAAGGCACTGGGCTGGGGGGGTCCCTGAGCACCCTCTCCTCACTTAGGCCGGGTAGCCTGACTCTGCAGCAGCTACATTCTAGCTCCTCAGCCTTCATCATGACAACCTGTCCAGAAATGAGCCACCAGAGTAGGGGGGGCTGGGAGTGCCCAGACTGCTCTGGCTAAAAGCCAGTGCACAGGGTTCCCCCAGTCTCTCCTTTGGGGCGCAGGACTAATCATCATTATCCCTTTCTCCTTGTGTTGTAGACATTCTGGGGCTTCCCCAGAGGCAATGAGCCCTGACTCCTCCTCCTGTATCATGTCTGAGGATGGGGTAGGTTGAGGCTGAGCTTTTTGAAGGAACATTAGAGTTGGTTGTGGTGGGAGGAGCAGCAGTCAGCTAGCCCCAGAGGCCAGCCTAGCTACAGAAGAGCCTCCTGTGTTCCCGGGAGAGAGGACAGCTGAGGTGAAAGCTGCAGTTGGCTGGTCTGTCTGTCGGTCTGGGCTCCTCCCTGCTGGCTGCCCTTGGCTGCCCACAGAAACCTGAGTCACAGTCACAGCCAGCCGACCGACCGCACCCAGCCTGCTGACAGGCAGGGCAGCTCTGGAGAGAATGGAGGTGGAGCCTCTCCCTGCCCATCTCAAAGCCTCTGAGATTTTTCCCCTCTCTGACTGTGATTCTTCCTGTTGGTATTCCTCCTCTCTCTCTGAGATCAGTCCTTGCAGTGTCATCAGTTCTGAATTAAGGAACAGAGTAGGATCCATCTCAGGTTGATCTATATGGTCTCTTCCTTGCTCAGATGGGTACTTAAAAGCTTAGACAGCTGCTCCAAGGGTTCTCAGTACAGTTTCCATTATTCTCAAATCCCAAGCCCTCTCCACCACCTCCAGGGACCGGGACGTTTGGAAACACCAGGCACCCCTTTCTATCCTCAACTTCTCCCTAGAAAAGAACTCAGGGATAGACAACTTCCCATCCCTATCAGGGGCTCTAGACAAAGACATCCCCTAACAACCCAAAGGGTTGAACCTAGTTAATCCTGGATCTGAGTTCCTTTCTGTTTCCATCTCTCTCTGTTCCTCCCCCTCTCCAACAGCTGGAGGGGGAGAGGCAGCTGCTGTCACTACTGCAAGGACATTTCCCACCCCCAGCCCTAGGGTGTAGGCCCTGGAGGCTAAGACTCCCCAGTTAAAGCCCTGCAGATTAGAGACCTCTTCACACTGTAGCACCTTCAGGGCTGGGTGGGAGTGAGAATCTGGTGTCAGTTCTCTCTGCTGCCCCCCCCATCCCCGTCACGAGGCCCCTCCCACTTCCTGCAGTACTTTGTGGGTGCGGGGAGGCAGCATCCAGGCCCTCCTTCCAGAGATTCATATTTCTGTGTGATTTCCTTCACCTCTCCATCAGGTTCATCCTGGATCCTGCCCTAGCAAGCCTAGGAGGGTGTAAATGCTCTTGCTCATGCCCTACTCTAGGGGATCAGGACAGGATCATTCTTCTGATCCCCATTCTTTGACCTGCTCCCAGCCCCCACCCAGCCCCTTGATGACACTCAGGCCTGTTTCTATGGAGGAGGGGCCTGCCCTGTGCCTCAAAGGAGGCAACAGAGTTCCCTGCCCCTCCCCAAAGACAGCAGTGCAGAGCACTGCTATTTGGGGGTTCAGCCTCTGATGTACCAAATGCCCTACTTGCTCCCTCCCTGGGATGTCTAATAATTGTGAAGCCATGTGGAGCCCCCATGTACTGTCATCCAGCAACAAACTCAGAGACACTCTCAACCCTTTTGGTCACTGGGGCCTGGGATGTGCCAAGGATTCTGGCCAGTTAGGAGGAGAATGGAGAGGAGCCCACTTCCTCTGTCCACTCAACTGCATAGATCACAGAACATGTGAGCTCTTCCAGCACCCTGTCAGCCGTCTTCCCAGCCATCTTCCCAGCTGTCTCCTCCCTGTGGATGTATTAGCCATGCAGGAAGCTTTTGGGACTGACCAAGAGAATTATCCCTCAAGTTGCTGACCTCCCAGATGCCCTGCTGGTCTCCCTCTTGGGGGGGGAGCAAGTTCCTTGCGGGGAAGCGCAAGTGCCTCCACTCTCAGTGTAGAGAAAGGTTCCTCAACCTTGGTAATATTGACATTTTATACCTGATAATTCTTTGTTGTGGGGGGTGGTCCTGTGCAACATAGGATGTTAAGGGGCATCCCTGGCACTAGATGCCAGTAGCACCCCTAATGGTGACAACCAAATCATCTCTAAACATTGCCAAATGTCCCTGGGGGGCAAAATTCATTGAATGAGAACCAGTGATGTAGCTAATACCACATAGTTTCTCTTTGGTGAGCTTCCCATAGTCAATCCCAGATAATTCGACACAATAGATTTCCAGTTCTAAAGCACTACTCACCCTTCCCCTGCTGAAGAACCCCATGATCTATTTTTTTTTTTTTTTTTTTTTTTTGAGACAGAGTCTCATTCTGTTGCTCTCGGTAGAGTGCTGCGGTATCACAGCTCATAGCAACCTCAAACTCTTGAGCTCAAGTGATCCTCTTGCCTCAGCCTCCCAAGTAGCTGGGACTACAGGTGCCCACAACAGTGTGGGGCTACTTTTTAGAAATGTGGTCTCACTTTTGCTCAGGTCTCGAACTCGTGAGCTCAACTAATCCACCCTCCTCAGCCTCCCAGAGTGCTAGGATTACAGGCATGAGCCACCATGCCTGGCCAGAACCCCATGATCTTCAATACCTCTCCTTTTTCTATATTTCCAAGTCAATTGCATTCAAATCATCTACATGGGATGTCCCTGGCCTATCTTTTTATGTATGTATGTATTTATTTATTAAGACAGTGTCTCACTCTGTTGCCCAGGCTGGAGTGGGCATCAGCCTAGCTCAGAGCAACCTCAAACTCCTGGGTTCAAGATCCTCATGCCTCAGCCTCCCAAGTAGCCAGGACTATAGGCATCTGACATAATGCCCAGCTAATTTTTCTATTTTTATTAGAGATAGAGTTTCACTCTTGTTCTGGCTGGTCTCAAACTCCTGAGTTCAAGTGATTCTCCTCTCTCAGCCTCTCAGAGCGCTAGGATTACAGTTGTGAGCCACCGTGCCCAGCCTATTTTTTCATTTTCAGCTACCATCGGCCCTCCACTCTTCTTCTTTTTTTTTTTTTAAGAGACAGAGTCTCACTTTGTCGCCCGCGGGAGGGTGCTGTGGCATCACAGCTCACAGCAACCTCCAACTCCTGGGGTTAGGTGATTCTCTTGCCTCAGCCTCCCTAGTAGCTGGGACTACATGTGCCCACCACAATGCCCAACTATTTTTTTCTTTGCAGTTTGGCCAGGGCCAGGTTGGATTGGAACCAGCCACCCTTGGTATATGAGGCCGGCACGCTACCCACTGAGCCACAGGCACTGCCTGGCCCTCCACTCTTCTTGAGCTCTAGTCAATGTGGGTGTCTTGCTATTCCTTTTTTTTTTTTTTTTTTTAATTTAAATTTTATTTTATTTTATTTTTTCCTTCAGCTTTTTTTTTTTGGCCGGGGCTGGGTTTGAACCCACCACCTTGGGCCTATGGGGCTGGTGCCCTACTCCGTTGAGCCACAGGCACTGCCCTATCTTGCTATTCCTATCCACCCATCTTTATCCCTGCAGTAACTTCAAGACCCGGAGAGGGAGATGGGGGAAGAAACATCCCAGAAGGCTCTCCTCCTGTTGAGTTCTATTCCTGAATTCTCCCCTGTCCAACTCTGGAAGAGGCAGTCCCAGAGGCATCTGACCTCACAAAGGACCATCAAGGGCTCCATCATCCACATGATTCCCCATCATCACCCTGCAGATGGGATGGCTGACAACAAAGATAGGGAATCTGTTCCTCACCCTAAACTGCTGTTACTTTTGAAGTTCCCTGATCATCAAAGCTGTATTCATCATACTTATCTATTGAGCACTTCTGCGCTTAGCACTTGATCTGCTTGCCTTAATCTTTACAAACACCCCGTGATATCTCATGACACAATTATTTTCCTGATTTTATAAGTGAGCCAATTGGGTTTTAAAAAATTAAGTCACTGCTCAAGGTTACAAGCTCCAGTTGGAGGTCTTTTTTCATCATCCTTTTCTATTTTTTTTTTCCTTTTTGGCTGATGAGGACACTTTTCCCTCCCTAAGCCTTGTTCAAGCCCCTTGCTACTCACATCTCCTAGGACAGGCTACTCCCAGGTTTCAGGAGACCTAGTCCCTTTTGTTCCCACCCTCTCCCTCCAAATGATTGCTTTCTGGAGCTGCTAAAAGGAAGGAGGCACTGGCAGGAAAGAGGGACAGGGGGATAGCATCTCCCTAGGCCTAATCTCTGACAAAGAACTAGAGAACTGTCCTTCTGGAGGTCAGGACAAAGGGCAGGGCCTAGCTGCCCCCCTTCCTTTCTCCCCCTCTGCAGCAGCACCACCATCGATCCACCTTCCCAGCAAGCTTTATCCTTTGCCCCAGGTTGGGCCTGACTTGGCTTGAGGCCCTCACCTCAGCTGGCATCAACAAGGGGGATTGGAGGTCCACTCCAGAGAGCTTCGAAGCAAGCTACTTTGGAGAGGGCAATCAGGAGGGGCTCATCACTCCACTCATCCACAGACCACTGGGAGAAGACCCAGTCAGGGAAAGGTGGGGTGGGGGATGTTCAGGGCCAAGACCACCCAGTTTGGAGCCAGGAGGGCCCCAGCAGATTAGAGACCTGGGTAAAGCAGCTGTGCAGGGCTGTAATTACCCCAGAAGAGCTGGGAAGACACTAACCATGGGATGCTGGAGGAAGGGCGGCAGCAAGGCTCCCAGACCTCCCCTCATCCCAGCCCTCACCAGGGAAGAGACAGGAGAGTAGCCCTTTGAGGGATCTCCCTGTGACCTTCCTTCAGGCCTCCCGTGTCCCCCGAACAGTTTTGTCTGAGGTGGATTCAGGCGATAATTTAGACTTGAAGTGCCGTCTCAGCCCCAGAGCCAGAGCACCCAAGCTCCAGGGTAGGCCTGGGGACTCCCAGCCTCGATCCCCCACTCCCCCAGTCCCAGCTGCGGGTGAGTCACCCCAGCGCTCCCTACATAGTCCTTTCGCGCTGTGGCGCGTACCAACGTGCGGCCGCAGGGGGAGGCAGCTCGGCCGGCGTCCTCCCAGAGCCGTAGTGCCCGCTCCGCCGTGGCCACAGAAGAGACACCGGGAGACTCCGGGAACTAAGCAGCAGGGGTGGGGCGAGACGGGCGGCGCGGGCGCGCGGTTGCACGGTCCTCGGGCGCTGTGTGGGCGGCCACCCCCGCCTCGTACTTGGTATGCGCCAGCGGAGAGGCAAGGCCCAGCCCGGGCGGTACAATAGGGTTGGGCCGAGGCAGGGACTGGGCCGGCGCCGGACAGGGAGCAGGATCGCTGCTGGAGCCGACAGGCACTGGACAGCCGGACACTCCGAGCCTCGCAGTCCACCAGCCTCGACCTTTCTCGCAGCGCCCCTGCCTCCGAGTCGTTGCCCGCCGGGCCGGGCTGGGCGTGATGCGCCGCGGGACCCCTGTCCTGGCCGCTGGCCGCCGCCGCCGTCGCCGCTGAGACCCCCAAGACCCTTAGTGACGCCGCAGACATGGAGAGCGGCCTGCATGTGGAGCTGGGTCCGGGCTCACCCCCAGGTATGCCGGGAGCCACGCAGAGGCGAGATGGGGGGAGGTCGAGGGCCGCTAGGAGCCAAGGATGAAGCCGGCCTCTGGGCCGGGACCCCTCCCCCGCCGCGCCCTCTGACCGCTGGCAAGTTTAAAAATAAAGGCTGCGGCAGCGGCCGCGGCTCTGGGCTACCGACGCATCTTCTGACAGCTGCCCCCTCCCCCACTCCTGGCGCCGCACTCACTGGGCATCGAGATCCGCGGGGACCCTGCTTGGGACTTGGTGCGGTGACCCTTCAGTCTCAGCTTAGTGCCATCCCTGCTTCCCCGCCTCCACCTCCCTTCCTGATCCACTTCAGGCCCGGAAGATCCTCTTCTACAGAGCTGGAGCTTCTGTCCCCTGTCCCATCCCCGGAAGGCACGTGTGACCCTAGCCTGAATGTGTGTTGGGGTCCGGGCTCTCAGGCTTGGCGCCCTGCATGCCGAAGCTTAGGCCTTAGTGCCCTCACGCCCAGGCCCTGGCCCAGACCTCGCCCCCACCCCATCCGTCCAGCTGCCGCGCAAAGGGCCTGTTGCTGCAGCGGGCCGGGAGGGGAGGGTGGGGAGAGGGAGGTCTCTAGCGGCGGCTGCCAAGTAACCCGCCGGATGAAGGCGAGGGGGAGGAGGAGGCGGCATTGTTTGGGGCGAGGGCGGGAGCTGGGGAGTGGGCCGTCTCCCCTGCGGCCGGGCCTACTCCGGAGCCCACCCAGCCCAGCCCAACTTGGCAAGGTGGGGGACAAAAGTAAATCTACGTATCCTGCCGCCCTCTTTCCTAGCCTCTCTGGGCCTGAATCTCACTGGAGTATGAGGTAAAAAGGCTCGAGGCTGGGGCTCTCTCCAGGGACCTGCCACATCATTCCCCAGCCTGAGGCTCGCTCCGTCTATTCTGTCTGTCTCTTTCTGTCCTCCCCACACCCCAGACCACCACCAAAGCTGTCCTCCCCTCCCCTCACTCCAACTACCAGTGCCCAGGACTTCTGCAAATCCCACTGGGATCTGGGAGCAGCTGATGAGGGGGTGGGGACCAGTTTCTTGTCTGGCCTGGTGTTGGGGGGAGGCAGTTTCTTTCTTCCTAGAAGGGGAGGGAAGAGCATGATTACCAAGACCCAAGTTCTGTTCCCACTGATTCAGGAGGGAGGTGGCCTCGTCTCCACACCCCCATGGAGTCCCTGAACCTAATCCTGTCACCTCCCTGTCCTCTGGGGTGTGGGCCCAGGATGAAACAGTGTCTGTGGGTGCGGAGAGCCCAGGATAAGGTGGGGCTGCCTGACTGTGGGTGGGCTCCTCCCCATGCCAGAGTGGGTGCTTCCCTAGGAATATGTGGATGTAGGAGCCAGAGTTCACCGAGGGGCAGCTACCATCAGACTGGTGGGGTTTGGGGGGGGTTGTAGACTGTGTTGGGAACAAGGGTACCTGGGCCTGTCTTGGCTCAGCTGAGACTGAAAGCAGACACCCAGAGAGGACCAGCCTGGGTCCATCCATCTGCTTACTGGCCCTCTCCACCTGAGAGTCCCTGACACTGGTGGTGTGTATGCAGAGGCCTGAATAGGGGCGGTGACTGGGACGAAAAGGAACTGAGCCCGTGGCTAGTTTATAATTAGGGCACTTGGATGGGATGCCTGGACTGATATGAAGGGGGTGCTTGGCTGTTCTGGAGGCCTGGGTGGGGTGGGGGTGCTGTACCTATACAGGGTCATAGATGGAGAAGACTCTTCTGTGTACAGCGGTCTGTGTGAGAACCTGGATCAGGATGGTGGCTGGGCCCCACATAGTGAAGAGTTGAAGGTGTCCTGTGAGAGTTTGAGGCCTGGCTCCCAGAACCCAAGTGCAAGTGACATGATCTACTCTCTGCCCCTTTGAGTTCCTTTTGCTCACTTGCACCCTGGGCATTAACAGGAGGCAACATGGAGTAGGTGGACAAGTGTGGTGCCCTCTCTTGGGTTAGAAGACCTGGATGGAAATCACAGTTAGCCATTTACTGGCTACTGGCCTGGAGCAAGTGACTTACCTCCCAAAGCCACGATTTCTGTCCCTGGAAAATGGGGGTAGCTTTATCAACCTTGTGGGGTTAATGTAAGGGTTAGTGATGATGTAACTAAAAGAACCTGGCACACAGACACCAGACACCTGCAATAAACTGTTATTACCATTGTTGTGGTTATGCTCGTTGCAACTGGTGCCAACAGAGAGGTAGGAAATATGGGGGAGGTTGGGAGGGAGCAGGAATTGGGAGTCAGTTTAAGAGTATAGACTCTGGAATCAAACAGCTTAAGTCTCTTCATAACTTACTGCAGGTAAGTCCCTTAGCCAAAGTCTAATGTTTTCCCATCTATAGAATGAGAATAATAATAGAGAGTACCTCTTCGAGACATTGAGATTATTAAATTAGATGAACATATAAAACACTTCGCCTAGACCCTGGCATGTATTTAGTGTTCAATGAACATCAACTGTTTTTTTGGAACAGAAGGGACCCTGTACCTCTGTGGGGCAGTGGGAGTGGAGATAAGACCCAAGAAATGGGTGCAACCTGCTATCCAGCATATCTGTGCTGTGTAAATGGCAGAGAAGTGAATCAGAGTCCCTACCCTTGGTGAGCTCCTAACCCAGTGTGGGAGAAAGATCTATTCACTGCAGGGAAACCAGGTATAATAGTAATAGAGTGGGCAGTGGGCTTTGCTTGTGGAAGGCTTCCAGGAGGAGGAGGCATTTGAGGTGGATCAGAAAGGATGAGTAGAAGTTGGTGAGACAAACAATGGACTATGCATATGGCAGGCAGGCAGCCTGTCTGGCATCTCCCACTGACAGCTTCCCAGTCCCTCTTTGGGCTGGGGGGCCCAATAATGAGGCCTCTAATGAGCCCTTAATGTGCAGTCACGCATATGCAAATGAGGAGGAAGGGGCACTGTGCCAGCTCAGCCCCAGTTTCCCCAGGATGGTGGGGCAGGGCTGAGGGAAGGGGTTAGGTAGGGACTGAAAGTAAGACTTAGACTAGAGTGGCACCTTGTCCTTAGGGTAGGTCTCGGGTCTGCCCAACGCTGAAAGGTGGGTGGCAAATGGCTGGGAACCATGTCCTTGGGTCCCTGCGGGGTTTTAAGGCTAGGGAGGGAGCCAACCAGCCAAGCCTAGATAATGCAGCTTTGTTGGCTGGTGGTAGCTCTGCCTGGCACCCTGGGGCACAGCTTGCAGTGTTTCCTCCATCACCTCTCAGCTACAGCTCTGCCCTGAGGGGAGCAGAGAGCATGGCAGGGGGTAAGGAACACACTTCTGCCACCCCCATTAGTATTTCTACTGGTTGTGGGCCAGGTATAGACTCTGCTGAATCAACTTGTCTCCCATGTATTATTTTCTACTGTTACTTATTAAGAGCCTTCTTTGTGCCAGGCACAATCCTCAGCACGTCATGCCATTGTCTCATTTGTTCTTCACAACAATCCCAAGGGTAGGGACTAGTGCTATTCCCATTTCACAGATCAGGCTTAGAGAGATGAAGTCACTTGCCTAAAGTCACACAGCTAGGAACTGGCAGAGGCAGGATTTGAACCCAGATCTGTCCGACTCAAAAGTCTGTGCACCAAACCTCTGTAACAAATTATCATGGCCCAAGCTAGCCAGTGACAGGATCTGGCCCACTTCCCTTTCATGACTGATCTCTGTGGGCCTCTTGGTTTTGGGGACTCCATGATGCTTTCTCTAGCAGGAAGAGGTAGAGCCAGCAGAGCCCTGGGTCCCCTGTGAATCCTGCCAGGTTAGAGTCTAAGCATGCTGGACCAGAAGGAGACCCTAGACCAGTGGTCCTCAACCTTCCTAATGCCACAAGCCCTTAATACAGTTCCTGTGGGTTATGACCCATAGAACCGCTGCCCTAGACCCAGGTGGTTGCAACAGTCCAGCTGTGGCCCATCTCCAGGCCTTGGCCTAAGCCTGGGCCTCTGCCCTCAGCATCTGGGCAACAGCCTGGGCAGCCCTTCTGGGGCTAAGGGAAGGACGTGGTGGGGCCCTGGCTGCGGGATGGGGTCATTTCCTGCCGCCTAAAATAACAGGAAGTGGGTGCTCCTGATTGGAGGTTGGGAACAATGGCCGCCAGCCGGGCCAGAGAGCTGCTTCAGATCTGCAGTCTCAGTTGGGTTCCCGGCTTTATCACCCTCAGAAGCCCATGGCTTGGCCCCAGCGCCCTCGCTGCCCAGCTGCTGGGGCAGGCTGCCCCCTTCCCAGTGCACTCCCTCTGAGCTGGCTTAGGTCCGTCCAGGCCAGGAGTAATTCTGCCCCCTAAGGGTCCCTCCTGTCCCAACCCAACAGTTAGGCATCCCCCAGGGTTGTCCTTTCTTCGGACCCCCTATTCTTCCAGTCCAGATCTCTCCAAAAGGAAAGGAAACCCAGGAGCTGTCCTCACTGGATAGTGGACTAAGGGTAAAGACTGCCACACTAATTTGGGTCCAAACCCCAGCCTTGCTACTTGCCAGTTGTGTGGCTTAAGCAAGTATCTTAATCTCTCTGAATCTGCTTCCTCATTTCTAAAATGGGATAATAATATCTACTTCACAGGATTGTGGCAAAGATTAAATGAACTAATGAGTTTAAAGTGTTTAGGTATGCCTGACAAAAGCATTAGCTGCTGCAGTTAATCGGACTTTCCCTAGGCCTAGGTAAAGAAGTGCCCAGAAGGGGCAGGGCAGAAGGGACCTGGATGAGGCTGTATAAATCTACTGGGGATATTGTGTCTCTGTGTGCTTGTGTGTCTCTGAGGCCTTATCTGAACCTCAGGAGGTGCCTGGCACCGTGTGTGTTTATGTGTGTGTGTGTGTGTATCTGTCTGTCTCAGGATATATGGAGAGTTCTGAATCCCAGCAAAGTCTATATCCTGTGTGTGAGACAGAGGCAAAAAAAATGTCTTGTCTCCTGCCATTGTGTGGGCTCAGTTTGTATTGTGGGCTTGTTCTCTCTCTGTATTGTGTGTGTATGTCTTGCTGTGTGTCTTTGCTTTCTGCCTGCCTCCCCATCTTCATTTGTCTGGTCTAATGTTGCTACCTAAGAAGCTGCAGGAGAACCAGGAGGGCTCTTGCTAGAGATGCTGATTTCTGTACTGTCTCTTCTCTTGCCCCTCCCCCCCCACTCCCTGCCCTAGGTGCTGTCTGTCTATCACCCCCCAGCTCTCACCCGGGCACTCCCCTGCTCTGCCCCTGGAGGTGGGCCACTCTCTCCCAACTCTTGTCCAGGTGCCTCACTTCCTGCCTCCTGGTGGCCAGCCTGGGCAGGAGCCTGCCTTCCCTGCATTCCTGCACTCTGAGCTCAGTGCCTGCTTGCCCCACCTGCACCCTTCAGTTTTGCAGAGGAAACCTCCTTGGGGGAACCACCGAATCACTTCCTTCTGCAGGGAATGGGCAGGAGCCTCAGGGAGGGGTGATGTGACTGCCTACCAGAATTAGTATGACATAAGGGTTTTGTCATCAGACAATCCTGGGCTCAAATCGAACTTCTGACACTGACATGAACAATCCACTTAACCTGAGTAACAGCTTTCCGACCTGTGAAATGGGGGCCATCCATAGTACTTTCCCTTTAGAGTGCTCATAAGAATTAAATGAGATAATAGCATCTGGTACAGCTTCAGTAAATTATTTTGTTTTCCTTCTTGGGCTTCAGAATGGCAGGGGACACACAGACCTCTGACATGATCACATTTAAGGCAGGGGTGTCTGACCTATTTTTTTCCCTCTGCCACATATTAGAGCAGCGGTTCTCAACCTGTGGGTCATGACCCCTTAGGGGGTCAAACGACCTTTTCTCAGGGGTACCCTAAATACATCCTGCGTATTAGATATTTACATTACGATTCATAACAGAGGCAAAATTACAGTTATGAAGTAACAACGAAAATAATTTTATGGTTGGGGGTCACCACAACATGAGGAACTGTATTAAAGGGTCGTGGCATTAGGAAGATTGAGAACCACCATATTAGGAGAATAAGAGTTTTCTTGGGCCACATTAAATGCACAACCCTAAGATCCCTGTGTACTTTTTGTGATATCTGACACCACGAATAAGCAAAAAAAGTCCTCACAAAATCAGCATGCAGTGGGCCACAGATTGGACACCCCTGATTTAGGGTTTAGAGAAACCGAGCTTTGGAGCAGCTGGGGTCTACGTGCTAGCTAGACACACCCATCTACCCCTTAGATCTTCATCAAATAGAACTACTTTGTGCCAAGTAGGCGTGTAAAATGCTCTGAAGCTGCTAAAAGGACTAAGACCCAATCTCTTTTATTTTATTATTTTTTTTTGAGATAGAGCCTCAAGCTATCACCCTGGATAGAGTGCTGTGGCATCACAGTTCACAGCAACCTCCAATTCCTGGGCTCAAGCGAGTTTCTTGCCTCTGCCTGCCAAGTAGCTGGGACTACAGGCGCCCACCACAACACCTGGCCATTTTTGGTTGCAGCCGTCATCATTGTTGTTTGGCGGGCCCGGGCTGGATTCGAACCCGCCAGCTCAGGTGTACGTGGCTGGTGCCTTAGCCTGTTGGGCCACAGGCGCCGAGCCCCAATCTCTTTTCTTAATGAACTCTCACAATGATGGGGGAGGGAGTGTTAGGCAAACAAAAAAGTTAGACTGAGTTATCAGTGCTATGAGAGGAATACTTGGCCAGCAGGAGTTGTTGGGGTGGGAGGAGGGAGAAATGAAAGGAACAGTCTACCAGCTCAGGGAGGGCGGAGATGGGGAGTTAGCACCCTGAGACATGTGGCAGCCCCTCTGAGGAACTTGGCCCTGACGTTTGTGTAGACCCTAGGTGCAATCCCTCCTAGGGCTCTTGGGAAAACAGAATGGAACCAGCTCCTGCACCTTTGCCCTGTTAATGCTCTTTGTGCCAAGAAATAAATACAAACTATCTGTCTCTTATCCAGTTCTTAACAAATACTTCTTATAAATATCAGGGTAGCAAAATAAAACTGGCATTGGGTAAAACCTCACAATCTGGCATCAACCAACAATCTGATAAAATTAAGTAGCTAAAAGATCATATTTGATGACTGAAAATAGGAATAATCAGAAGTAGATTAACATACTGCATAATTAGTCAAAGAATTAATTTGGCTTAGTATGATTTGTTGCAGATAAAACTGTCCCAAAGACATTTTGTCAGGGTTGCCATAATTCTGAAGAAAATATTTGTATTCAGACTCAATAGTTTGCCAGGTTGCAAGAGGAGTTCCAAACGTCCTGTTTCCCTCTTGAGAAGTTTTTCTTGTTGCACTGCTTGGGTAAACACTCATTTTTATTAACTTCTACCTGAGTGGCTTAGTCCAGGAGGCTGCCCAAACCCTTGAGAAAGAGTTGTTTTGCATCCCTTCAAGTATTTATTTGTCCCTTTGCAATAAATTGCTAAATGGAGCTACTTTTTGCTCTTTAAGAGAGGGGGTCTTGCTCTGTTGCCCAGGCTGGAGTAGAGTAGCAGTGTCATTGCTCACTTGATCTACTTGTTAAAAGAGTAAAAATCTCCTTCCATGTAAACCTGCTTTAGGCTAGGGTGGCCTCATAGTATAATACTTTATTCTCACTCAACAGAATTTTGTGACTGTATCTATATACTTGGCACTGTATTAGCGGCTGGTGATGCAGTGGTGAGAAAAGGAGACATGGCCCCACCCTGGCAGGGTTTCCTCACAGTCTAGGAGGGGGCTGACAATAGCTAAAGAACCACTCAAGGCTGGGCACTGTAGCTCAGTGGGTAGGGTGCTGGCTACGTGCTCCAGGGCTGGTGGGTTTGAACCTGGCCCGGGCCTGCTAAACAAAAAAGAAAAGAAAAGAAAATAGCCAGGTGTTGTGGCAGTCGCCTGTAGTCCCAGCTACTAGGGAGGCTGAGGCCAGAGAATAGCTTGAGCCCAGGAGTTTGAGGTTTCTGTGAGCTATGATGCCAAGTGTGACAAAGTAAGACTCTGTCTCAATAAAAAAAGAAAGAAAGAGAGAAAAAGAAAGGAAAGGAAAGGAAGAGAAGAAAGGAAGGAAGGAAAGGAGGGGAAAGAAAGAAAAAGGAAGAAAGAAAAGAAAAAAAGAAAGAGGAAGGAAAGAACCACTTGGGAGACTGAGGCAAAAGGACCACTTGAGCCCAGGAGTTTGAGGTCACTGTGAGCTTAATGATGACACGGCACTCTATCAATGGTGACAAACTGAGACGGTCTCAAAAAAAAAAAAAATGCTAAGAACCACTTAAGGAAGTTTAAAACTCAACAAGTAGCGCTCCGGTCCTATATACTAAGGGTGGCGGGTTCAAGCCCAGCCCCAGCCAAACTGCAAAAACAAAAAATAGCTGGGCGTGTGGCAGGCACCTGTAGTCCCTGCTACTTGGGAGGCTAAGGCAAGAGAATCGCCTAAGCCCAGGAGTTGGAGGTTGCTGTGAGCTGTGTGACGCCACGGCACTCTACTTAGGGTGATAAAGTGAGACTCTGTCTATAAATAAATAAATAAATAAATAAAATTATAACAGGGACAGGGCTCTAAACAAAGGCACATGAAACCATGATTGTATATAATTAAAGAGTTTATCCTGATCAAACAAGCTAGGGAAGGTTTCCCTGATGAGCTACGATCTGAAGTATAAATAGGAATTAAGTAAGAAAGGAGGAAAGAATATGTGCAAAGGCCCTGTGGCATGAGGGAGTGTGAATGGTTCTCAGAATTAATAGAAGGTCGATGTGGCTGGAGTTCGGAGAGCAAGTGGGGAGGAGATAGGAGAGAAGCAAGAGGTGGGGGGAAGGGTCTTCAGACTATACTGAACTAGTAGGTTGGGTTCAAGAATTTTGTCTTTGGGTGGTGCCTGTGGCTCAAGGAGTAGGGCGCCGGCCCCACATACTGAGGGTGGCAGGTTCAAGCCCGGCCCTGGCCATAACTGCAAAAAAAAAAAAGAATTTCGTCTTTATCTTCAGAGCGATGGGAAGCCACTGAGAGGTTTCAGATGGTGAAAGAGTACCATGATCAGATTTACATTTACTCTGGCTGCTCAGTGGAGCACAGAGTGGAGAAGGATAGGGTGGAGCAATGGGAGGACTTTGTGATCATCCAGGTAAGAGAGATGATGATGATGATATCTGCCAGGGTGGAGTTCATTCATTTCTTCCTTCAACAAATAGGTTATGGAGCGCCTATGTGCCAGGCTGTGTTGAGAACAGAGATAGACCAGCTAATAGATAAAAATTTGTGCCCTTGTCTCGGCACCCGTAACTTATTGGTTAGGGTGCCAGCCACATGCAACAGGGCTGGCAGGTTCGAACCTGGCCCAGGACTGCAAAACAACGACTACAACAAAAAAATAGCTGGGTATTGTGGCAAGTGCTGTAGTCCCAGCTACTTGGGAGGCTGAGGCAAGAAAACCGCTTGAGCCCAGGAGTTTGAGGTTGCTGTGAACGGCACGGCACTCTACCGAGGGCAAGATAGTAAGCTTCTGTCTCAAAACAAAAAATTGTGCCCTATCTCATAGAGATTATGTTCTAGTGCTAGGAAACAGTGTTAAAATGTGTTAATGCTTATGGAGAGAATAAAAGTTGGAAAAGAAAAAATACAGTTGGAAAAGGGAGGGAGACTTCAACTGTAGTTTATAGTTTTAAGTAGGAAGTCAGGGAACTGACATCTAAGTAAAGACCTGGAGGGGACCAGGGGATGAGGCATATAGAATCTAGGGGCAGAGAATTCCTGACGGATGGACAGCTAATGCCAAGCCCTGAGGCAGGAGCCTGCCCAGCACCCTGAAGGCACAGTGGCTGGAGGACACAGCAGGAAAGCTGAGGAGACGAGGTCTGTGAGGTCAGGATCCTGGGGAGCCTGGTAGGCCGTTGCAGTGACTTTGGTGAGATAGGAGTCTTTGGAAGATTATCAGAGGGGTGAAGTGATCTGAATTTTTATTTTATTTTATAAGATAGAATCTCAGTCACCCTGGAGTAGAGTGCCGTGGTGACATAGCTCATAGCAACCTCAAACTCCTGGGCTCAAGCAATCCTCTTGCCTTAGCCTCCCAAGTAGCTGAGACTACAGGCACCCACCACAATGCCCAGCTAGTTTTTCTATTTTTTTTGGCTTTTTTGAATGATAGAGTTCCAGATCATTTTTATTTTCTTCTTTATAATTTCTATATTGTATGAATGTTTTATTATTTTATTTTTATTTCTTTATTTTTGTAGAGACAGAGTTTTCACTTTATTGCCCATGGTAGAGTGCTGTGACATCACAGCTCACAGCAGCCTCCAACTCCTGGGCTTAGGCGATTCCCTTGGCTCAGCCTCCCAAGTAGCTGGGACTACAGGCGCCCGCCACAGCACCCGGCTATTTTTTGTTATTGTTGCAGTTTGGCTGGGGCCAGGTTTGGACCCGCCACCCTTGGTATATGGGGCCTGCACCCTGCCCACTGAGCCACAGGTGCTGCCCAATAGTTTTTGGGGTTTTTTTTTTGCAGTTTTGGCCAGGGCTGGGCTCGAACCCACCACCCCCGGTATATGGGGCCACCGCCCTACTCCTTGAGCCACAGGCACCGCTCTGTATGAAAGTTTTATAATAAACATATTTTAACTTTTATAGTCATAAAAAACATGTTTAATTTATTAAAAATCTGTAAAGCAAAATCAGAATTTAAAAAATTTGGCTCGGTGCCTGTGGCTCAACCGGCTAAGGCGCCAGCCACGTACACCTGAGCTGGCGGGTTCGAATCCAGCCCGGGCCTGCCAAACAACAATGACGGCTGCAACCAAAAAATGGCCGGGCATTGTGGCGGGCGCTTTAGTCCCAGCTACTTGGGAGGCAGAGGCAGGAGACTCACTTAAGCCCAGGAATTGGAGGTTGCTGTGAGCTGTGATGCTACAGCACTCTATCCAGGGTGACAGCTTGAGGCTCTGTCTCAAAAAAAAAAAAAAAAATTTATAGTATGATCCTTTTATTTTAAAATACAAAGTCATCATCATAAATGTACAGAAAAGGATGTGAGGAGATACACCAAAATATAATATGTACTAATAGAATGAGAATTTGAGTGTTAAAATTATGAGTGGTTTTTTTCTCATTTTGTTCCAATGAATGTCACTTTTATAATCAGTAGTTTTTCTATTTTTAGTAGAGATGGGGGTCTCATTCTTGTTTGGGCTCATCTTGAACTCCTGAGCTGAGGCAATCCACCTACCTCAGCCTCCCAGAATGCTAGGATTACAGGTGTGAGCCACCGTGCCCGGCCTGATCTAAATTATTATTTTTTTTTTTTATTTTTATTTTGTTGTTGTTGCAGTTTGGCCAGGGCTGGGGTTGAACTCGCCACCCTGGGTATATGGGGCCAGCACCCTACTCACTGAGCCACAGGCACCATCCAGATCGGAATTATTTTTATTATTATTATTTTTTTTGTAGAGACAGAGTCTCATTTTATCACCCTCAGTAGAGTGCCATAGCGTCACACAGCTCACAGCAACCTCCAACTCCTGGGCTTAGGAGATGCTCTTGCCTCAGCCTCCCGAGTAGCTGGGACCACAGATGCCGGCCACAACACCCAGCTATTTTTTTTTTTTTTTTTGCATTGATCTGAATTATTTTTAAACAGAATCACTCTGGGTGCTGTGTTGAGAAAAGGCCAAAAGCGATTAAAGAATGGGTGCAGGTGGCTCGGCGCCTGTGGCTCAACGGGCTAAGGCACCAGCCACGTACACCTGAGCTGGCAGGTTCAAATCCAGCCCGGACTCGCCAAACAACAATGACGACTGTAACCAGCCGGGCATTGTGGCGGGCGCCTGTAGTCCCAGCTACTTGGGAGGCGGAGGCAAGAGACTCGCATGAGCCCAGGAATTGGAGGTTGCTGTGAGCTGTGATGCCACAGCACTCTATTCAGGGTGACAGCTTGAGGCTCTGTCTCAAAAAAAAAAAAAAAAAGAATGGGAGCAGGTAACTGGGCACTGTGGCAGGCACCTGTAATCCCAGCTACTCAGGAGGCTGAGGCAAGGGAATTGCCTAAGCCCAGGAGTTGGAGGTTGCTGTGAGCTGTGTGACACCATGGCACTCTACTGAGGGTGATAAAATGAGACTCTGTCTCTACAAAAAAAGAAAAAAAAAAAAAAAAAAAAGAATGGGAGCAGGGAGTCTTATATTGGGACTGATGATAAAGCTCTGACCAGGGAGACAGAACAGAGATCATGAGAAGTGATTGAATTTAGAAGATTTTTTTTTCTTTTTTGAGACAGAGTCTCACTATGTCACCTTCAGTAGAGTGCCGTGGCATCATCATAGCTCACAGCAACCTCAAATTCTTGGGCTCAAGAGATCCTCTTGCCTCCACCTCCCAAGTAGTAGCTGGGACTATAGGCAACTGACACAAGGGCCTACTAGTTTTTCTATTTTTAGTAGAGACAGGGTCTCACTCTCGCTCAGGCTGGTCTTGAACTCTTGAGCTCAAGCAATCCACCCACCTCAGCTTCCCAGAGTGCTAGGAATACAAGGGTAAGCCACCACGCCTGGCTTCAAAAGGATTTTCTAATGAGGGATATGAGGTAAGAAAAGAGTTTGAAATGACTCCAAGGCCTGAAAAACTGGAAGATGGGATTGCCAGTAACTGAGATGGGGAGACTGGGAGAAGAGTAGGCTTTGGGGGGATGATCATGAGCCCAGTTTGGGATATATTAAATTGGAGGCATCTATAAGAAGTAGGCAGTTGCATGAGTGAAACTGGACCTCAAGGGAGAGGTCTGGGCCGGAGACACAAATTTGATTGTCGTCAGCAGAGTGATGGTACTTAAAGCTGTGAGTCTGGATGAGGTCATTGAAAGAGTGAATGTAGACAGAAAAGAGATGAGGTCCTCAGGCACTCCAGCATTGAGAGGTTAGGAAGTTTAGGTGGCGTCAGCAGAGAAGGCTGAGAAATCACAGTCAGTAAGGTGGAAGGAAAACCAGGAGAATGTGTTGTCTCCAAAGTCGAGTGAAGGGAGTGTTTCAAGGAGCATCTAAGATTGACTGCAGAAAAAGTAGCTAATAGGTCAGGTGGATGGGGGCTGAAAACTGGCTCCTGTATTTAGCAGCGTGGAGGTCACTGAGGAGAGCAATGTTGCAAAGCAGTGGGGGCAAAGACCTGGGCAAACCGCAAGCTTCCAGCAGAGATGGGGAGAAGTGAAAACATTCTTTGGGGGCAGGTGCTCCTTACTTACCATCTGAACCAACAACTCAGTACGGGAACTGTGGCTTAGACAGGTTCAGATATTGCATGAGTCTAGAGTTGAGATCCTCACTCAGGCCTGTCTGGCTCTGAAGCCTCTGACCTTCCTGCTCCACTGCATCTGATGCTCCGGGTGCAGGTGTTTTCCAGGCTTTACTCCTCTTCCTCCTGCCAACCTCCCTTCGCATGGCTAGTCTGGACCCAGTTGGAAATTCACTGTCTTACCTGGTGGGTGTGATTTGCCTAGGTGTAGACAAATACCCGCCTACTAGTTTTCCTTGCAACACATACAGCACGCACAGATGCTTGGAGAATGGCAATACACAGGCCTCACCCTCTGCCTTTAAGCTAAGTACTTAAACACACCCAGGCTTTGGCCTCAGACAGTCTTGGGTTCAAATCCTGACTCTGCCGCAGCCTAGTTTTATGACCCAGGGCAAATCACTTAGCTGGGCGAGCCTTGATTGCCTCATTTGTATAATGGGGACAAGAATCCCTGGTTTGGGCAGCACCTGGTTTGGCTCAAAGGAGTAGGGCGCCAGCCCCATATATCGGAGGTGGCGGGTTCAAACCCAGCCCAGGCCAGAAACTGCAAAAAAAAAAAAAGAATCCCTGGTTTTCAGCATTGTGAGGCTGCAAGTGCATCACTTGGTCAGTGAGGAAGACAGCATTCACTAAATGGTTGCCACTAGTTTTTTGACCACTGGAGTTAGTAAAGGAGTTTGCAGCTGACTGGGAAATACAGTGGCAGTGACTAGGCAGCCGTCTCATGCTGGTATGAGGAGAGCTGGGTGGAACATAGGGGAGGAGTTGCTAGGGAGACAGGACCTCAGCTGGGGCTCCTCTTTTTTTTTTTTGCAGTTTTTGGCCAGGGCTGGGTTTGAACCCACCACCTCCAGCATATGGGGCCGGCGCCCTACACACTGAGCCACAGGCTCCGCCCTCAGCTGGGGCTCTTGCCTGGAGCCCAGGAAGGTGGAAGGGAAGGAATGAGGGGTTATAGCATGAACCTCAGGTAGTGTCATTGCATAAAAGCTATTCCGTCATATTACTTTCACAGAGGCAGGGGGTGGAATGGGAAGTGGCATGGGCTATGGCAACGGCCATGGGGTCTAAGTCCAGGCCCCTTAACTTACCGGCTGAGTGACCTCAAATTACTTCACTTACCCTCTTTTGGCTTTATTGTCCTCACCTGTATAAAAGAGATATTTATGGGACCTCCTTCATAAGTATTATCAATGAGGAATAAAACTAATTTGTGTGGCTCGGCGCCTGTGGCTCAACGGGCTGGGGCACCAGCCACATACACCTGAGCTGGCGGGTTCAAATCCAGCCTGGGCCCGCCAAGCAACAATGATGGCTGCAACCAAAAAATGGCCGGGCGTTGTGGCGGGCGCCTGTGGTTCCAGCTACTTGGGAGGCAGAGGCAGGAGACTCGCTTGAGCCCAGGAATTGGAGGTTGCTGTGAGCTGGGATGTCGTGGCGCTCTCTCCAGGGTGACAGCTTGAGACTCTGTCTCAAAAAAAACCCAAACAAACAAACATAAAAACTAATATGTTTAAAAATGCTTTGCATACAGGAAGCTCTTACTAAATATACAAAAGTCAATGGTTATTACAATTACTAACAATGCATCACAATACAGTGAGACAGGTAAAATCTGTATTCTATAGAAGAGGACCCTCTATTGCACAGAGAGGTCTGTAACTGGCCCAAGGTCACACAGTTAGTATGAAAGCCAGAATTCATACTCAAATAGTCTGGCTTCAGAGCCTAAACCAACCACTAGACTCCCAGAAGAAGGTGCTGAAAGTTCCAAAGGCAGCCCCTTGGGGGTGCCTCCTCACCCTTGGGGATGGGGAGTTTGCACATCCTGGGCTGGGAAATAGAGTGGCAATAACTAGGCAGCCGTCTTGTGATGGTATGAGGAAATCTGGGTGGGTGAGAGTTCTCAGAACAGAGGACTTAGTTTGGTGGAGGCACCCGGTAAGAGTGAAAAGTGCTTCCTTGGATGTCCCTCCCCACAGAGCCAGGCACTGCTCCCTAAGCTCAGCTTGGTCCTGTGTTCCCACTGGTCCCCTCAATGCTTGGAAGGTAGCTATAGATGACCCCAGGGCTCAACATGCAGAGGCTTCTCTTTGGGAGACCTGAATGCATCATAAAACCTACAGAGAAGGGGAGGGGAGTGCTGTTTGGATTATGCCAGGCACGTTACTGACATCCCTACAAGCTTGGGCCCATTATCCCCACTTTACAAATATCAAAGCTGAGGCTAAGAGAGGTTGAATGGCTTGTCCAGGGTTACCTACAGAGGTGGGGGGAGAAAGTTTTTTGGGGTGGTAGAGTCAGAATTGGGCTCTCGGGTCGGCGCTCTGTAGCTCAGTGAGTAAGGGCATCAGCCACATACACCAAGGCTGGCAGGTTTGAGCCCAGCCTGGGCCTGCTAAACAAAAATGACAACTGCAAGCAAACAGTAGCCGGGCATTGTAAGGGGTGCCTGTGGTCCCGGCTCCTTGGGAGGCTGAGGCAAGAGAAGTTTGAGGTTGCTGTGAGCCGTGATGCCATACCACTCTACCCAGGGCAACAGCTTGAGACTCTGTCTCAAAAAAAAAATGAATCAATGGGGTGGCATCGAGTAGGGCATCAGACCCATATACCGAAGGTGGCAGGTTCAAACCCAGCCTCGGCCGAACTGCAAAATGGAAAAATAGCTGGGCGTTGTGGTGGGCGCCTGTAGTCCCAGCTACTCGTGAGGCTGAGGCAAGAGAATCGCCCAGCCCCTCCACAAGAAGAGTCCCCCTCCTCAGAAGCAAAGGAGTTGGAGGTTGCTGTGAACTATGTGACGCCACAGCACTCTAGTGAGGGCAATAGAGTAAGACTCAATCTCTACAAAAAAAAAAAAAGAATCGGGTTCTCATGTGAGTGATTCCGAAGCCTGCCTTTCAACTGCCCCACAATGTACATGTGGACATATGAGTATATGCCAAATCGTGTGGCTTCCTTGCTTGGCACTTTCATGTCTTTTGCAGGGTTCTTGGAATATTCACGTCCTCAAAGAAGAAATCTGGGTGTGACTACAGGGAAAAAGATTACAAAGTTGATGTAGCTGGTTGCCTATACCTTTGAATCTTAGAAACAGAGCATCCCATTAGAGCCTATATTTATATCCTTGCTCTTGGTCAGTCCCATGCACCAGGCACTGGCCCCATCTGCCAGTGGGGCCTTGTACTGTACAACCAGGCCTTGTACTGGGCACTGTGCCCCAGAGATAAAGCAGAAAGGTGAGGGGGGCACACATGGAAACAAATCATTTCCATGTGGTGCACCAGTAAGTGCTACAAACTTGTTCTGAGTTTTTCCAACACACCCTGCACCTTTCTGCTCCTTTGCATACGCTCTTCTCTTTGCTTTGCCAACTCACCTTGGTTGTTACTTCTTCGGAAAGCCCCACAAGTGTAGATTAACTATCTTTGTTGTGCTGCCCCCAGACGTAGTATTTATTCTCTACTGTAATTGCCTAGCTATTTGTCTGTCTGCCCTGCTAGAGGGTGAGCTCCACAGAGACAGGAATCAGGGCAAAAAAGATTCCCTCTGGGGTTATCATCCAGGGCTAGGACCCTGAGCCAAGGCATTTGGGCTCAGGACTACGAGCATCACAGCTGTTTTCTCACTATTATATCCTCAGTACCTAGAACAGGGCCTAGCACATAGAGAGGACTCAATAAACACAAGTGAATGAATGAAAAGTCAGTTGGACAAGAGAGATAGCCTTGTGTTGAACTGATGACACGGATGTACTGTCTGACCCTTTCTCCTCTCTCCTTGGTTTTTCAGCTGTGGTAGCCAGGACTCCCCCAGAGCCGAGACCTTCTCCAGAAGGTGACCCTTCCCCACCACCTCCCCCAATGTCAGCCCTGGTCCCTGACACGCCTCCGGACACCCCTCCTGCCATGAAGAATGCCACTAGCCCTAAGCAGATCCCACTGGAACCAGAGAGCTCCCCAGGGCCGGTCATGCCTAGGCCAGCCCCTCCACAAGAAGAGTCCCCCTCCTCAGAAGCAAAGAGCAGGGGACCAACTCCACCAGCCATAGGCCTACGGGATGCCAGGCCTCCTCGAAGGAGCAGCCAGCCATCCCCAACGGCAGTGCCAACCTCTGACAGCCCTCCTACCAAGCAAGGTATGTGTGATGCTCCTAGTCCTAAGCCCAAACCCCTTCCCTCAGGGTCCTAGCCCTGGGTAATAATCCCGGAGGGAATCTTTTTTGCCCTGGAGGAGACGGGGAAAGAATGGAGGCAAGGCCTAGAGGGAAGGCCCTCAGGCTGACTACTGTTTGGAGAGAGCCTTTTGACCTGTTCTTGTTCCCTCTGTTAAGATGTGAAGAAGGCAGGAGAGAGACACAAGCTAGCAAAGGAGCGGCGAGAAGAGCGGGCCAAGTATTTGGGTGAGTGGGAAGCAGCAGCATCCGGTCATTATCATCACCATTACCATCCTCTTTTTTTTTTTTTTTTTTTTGTAGAGACAGTCTCACTTTATTGCCCTCGGTAGAGTGCTGTGGTGTCACACAGCTCACAGCAATCTCCAACTCCTAGGCTTAGGCGATTCTCTTGCCTCAACCTCCCAAGTAGCTGGGACTACAGGCGCCCGCCACAACGCCCGGCGATTTTTTTGTTTTGCAGTTCAGCCGGGGCTGAGTTTGAACCTGCCACCCTTGGTTTATGGGGCCAGCGCCCTACTCACTGAGCCACAGGTGTCGCATTTTTTTTTTTTTTTGTTTTTAAACAAAGTTTCACTCTGTTGCCCTTGGTAGAGTGCCATGACGTCATAGCTTACAGCAACTTCAAACTTCTGTGCTTAAGTGATCCTCTTGCCTCAGCCTCCCAAGTAGCTGGGACTACAGGCACCCACCAGAACACCCAGCTAATTTTTCTGTTTCTTTTTTTTTTTTTGTAGAGACATAGTCTCACTCTTGCTCAGGCTGGTCTCAAACTCCTGAGCTCAAGCAATCCACCTGCCTCAGCCTCCCAGAGTGCTAGGATTACAGGCGTGAGCCACCACACCCAGCTACCATCAACATCCTATTAATAACACTAACATTTCTGGAACACTTAATTACATGTGCTGTGCAAAGAGCATTGCACACATTATCTCATTTAATCTCTCAACTCATTTTGAGGAGGAAACAGAGGCTCAAAGGGATGAAATCATTTGCCTAAGCCACACAGCCAGTGGAGAGGCTGAGAATCAGACACACAAGCTTCATCTCACCCCAGAGCTGATGCTTTTAATCGCCATATGTAGCATCTGTCTGGTAGACCCCCGGGTCAGAAGGGAATCTCACACTAAAGCACTCCTTTCTCCATCAGTCCTAAGAGACCTCGAGGCCAAAGGGGGAGAATTAGCCTCCCCTGGGTCCTGTCTTCAGTAAGCTCTTCAATTTAAAGGAGGTGTCTGAGAGTGGAGGCTCCTCAGCAGGCAGGAGGAAGACCCACCCAGGGCTGGGATAAACGGGATGGCCACTTGGAGGTGAAGCAGCGCCCTTCCCACACCACTGGAATCCTTTTCCTACAGCCGCCAAGAAGGCAGTGTGGCTGGAGAAGGAGGAGAAGGCCAAGGTACTGCGGGAGAAGCAGCTCCAGGAGCGGAGGCGGCGGCTGGAGGAGCAGCGGCTTAAAGCTGAGCAACGCCGTGCAGCCCTGGAGGAGCGGCAGCGGCAGAAGCTGGAGAAAAACAAGGTGCGCAGTGGGTCTGTACATATTTCTGTACCTGTGTGCCCACACATCTATATGCTGGTGAAGATGAGATGCACATCAGTGTCCATGCCTGTGTTACCTGTGTCTGTGTGGTCCTATCTGTGTTCACACCTACAGTCGTGTCCTTGTGTTATAACATGTGGGCATCTGTGCAACTGCAGACACATTTGCTTCCATGAGTGTGGCTGTAGGCCGCTGTGACTATGCTGTCCGTACCTGTAATTGTATACATGCTCCGTGTGTCTATGTGTGTATACGCGTATGTGTCTGTGTGAGGGTGCCTCGCTCTGTCACATGGGTAAAACCCTGGCTTGGAAACTGATGAGAAAATGAAAGAAATGGTGGGTTGGCTCTACCTGGGAATTTCAGGCTGAATGGAAAACATAGCCCCAAAGTCAAGATCCTTAGTGCCGGCTCGGCGCCTGTGGCTCAACGGGCTAAAGCGCCAGCCACGTACACCTGAGCTGGCGGGTTCAAATCCAGCCTGGACCTGCCAAACAACAATGACAGCTGCAACCAAAAAATGGCCGGGCGTTGTGGCGGGCGCCTCTAGTCCCAGCTACTTGGGAGGCGGAGGCAAGAGACTCGCTTGAGCCTAGGAATTGGAGGTTGCTGTGAGCTGTGATGCCATGGCACTCTACCCAGTGCGACAGCTTG